>MU106126.1:0-173883 GCA_012274485.2 Sinapis alba
TGTCTGATGGCGAAGGTGCAACAGAGCAGACAATGAAATCGAAAGCAAGACAAGGGACAGAAAAGAGCAATGGAGATGAGAAAGCTAAAGATGTTGGTGGATCTGGTACGAGTTCTTCGTTAGAGGAGAATATTGTTCTCGGCGTTGCGTTGGATGGCTCAAAACGTACACTCCCGATTGATGAAGAACTGGAGGCATCTGTTGCATTAACGGAGTCCGAGGAACTTGGTGTTGGATCGGATTGAGTCGAGGAGAAGAATGTATAAAGAAATGGAGAATAGAGCGCTAACTCTGTTGGTTTCTTTTTTAAGCTCAGAGGTTTGCGCCATTTCATCTGTGTAAATAATTACGAGTGACTCAATAAATCAATGGTAGTTTGTTTGTTTCGAGTTGTTAATTTAAGATCTTTGGAAAATTCATTAGGCTCAAATTTATTCGTTAGCAAAAGACTGTATAGTCATCAGTAATCAAATATACAGGTCGATTACAGGTAAGACTGTATAGCAAAAGACTGTATAGTCATCAGTAATCAAATATATGGTAAAATCCACCTCATTTAGAATCCATATCTGCTTATACCCATTTAAAAATAGAGAAAGAGTCTATTTCAACACGAGCTTTATGCATCGTGCCTTTTCTTTCATGGACTTTGCAATAGTGCATATTTCATCATAAACTTAATTTTTTTAACAATAGTGCGTATTTCATTATGAACTTAAATTTTCTTAAAAAAAACTATATGAACTTTCAAAATGGTGCCTATATATATGTTGACCGTCAAAGGTGTTAGTCAACCGTTAAAAAGAGCCTATTTCAACATGAACTTTATGCATTGTGACTTTTCCTTTACGGACTTTGCAATAGTGCGTATTTCATCATGAACTTAATTTTTTTTTAAACTATATGAACTTTCAAAATGGTACCTATATATATGTTGACTGTCAAATGTGTTAGTCAACCGTTAAAAAGGAGCCTATTTCAACATGAACTTTATGTGTTGTGCCTTTTCCTTCACGAACTTTGCAATAGTGCGTATTTCATCATGAATTTTTTAAAAAATTAAAAAATCCTATATGAACATTCAAAATCGTGCCTATATATATGTTGATCGTTAAATGTGTTAGTTAATCGTTAATTTATTAAAACAACGTCGTTTTGTATGAATCTAAAAATCTGCTTTTTACTGGGGACGAACTTGAGCACTAAAACACATTAGTGAACATCTTAACCAATAGACTAGAATAATTTTTTGTATTAGTGATGTAAATATTCACTTATATATGTATATATATATATTCGTTTTGATTTTATCAATTTTTTTTTATCAAAACGTATGTATGATTCGTAAAGTTTGTTTGAAATATGCACTTTTCCCTATATATATATACGTTTTGATAAGATGTTCACTGATGTGTTTTGAATTTACATAATATCACTGATGTGATAAGATGTTCAATGATATATGTGTATATAAAAGTTAATGTTTACACCATTAATACAAGAAAGTTATTCTAGTGGTTAAGATGTTCACTGATGTGTTTCAGTGCTCAAGTCCATGCCCAATAAGAAACAAATTTTTAATTGTTTAGAGACGTCGTTTTAATAAATTAACGATTGACTAACACTTTTGACGGTCAACATATATATATATATATATATGCACGATTTTGAAAGTTTTTATAGGATTTTTTTTTTTTTTTAAAGTTCATGATGAAATACGCACTATTGCAAAGTCTGTGAAGGAAAATGCACAATGTATAAAGTTCATGTTGGAATAGGTCATATTTAACGGTTGACTAACACCTTTGACGGTCAACATATATATAGGCACGATTTTGAAAGTTCATATAGGATTTAAAAAAAAAATCAAGTTCATGATGAAATACACACTATTGCAAAGTCCGTGAAGGAAAAAGCACGATGCGTAAAGTTCGTGTTGAAATATGTCATTTCCCCTTTAAAAATAGGTCTATTAGAGCATTTTCAACTCTATGTCTTTTTTGCCTCCTTATGCTATAATAGAGTAAAATCTACTCCAACTCACCTTTATTTATTCTTTTAAAATAGAAATTGCTATAATTTCCTCTATACTTAGAATTAAAAATAGCATTCTTCTATAATAGAGATAATTTTTTTTATTTACAAATTACTCCTTTAGCTTTTTATAATTGTAACTAAAATTATGTCTATGGAGAAATACAATTTCTTTTTTACATATAACAACACAATTTTTTTGTTTACATAAGAATTCTTAAATTTTTACAATTATAAATAACATAAATAAACAATATTATTATTTTATTGAAAAAAATATTTAACAAAATTTATTTAGTTTTATATGTTACTAAAATTAAAATTTAATTATTAAAAGTTCCACATAGATTTTTTCATATTAATAACATATTTAAGTTCAACCTAAATATTAATTAATACAACATATTTTAACAACTTTGATAAAAAGCTCATTTCTCATTTTAGAATGCATTAATTAATCATTTATAAAAAATATAATAATATTGATGGTTAGATAATGTCTATTTTATTTTATTATATTTTGTATTATGTCTTTTTTGAGTAAAATGTTTAGTTTAAATAATATTGCAATTTTATAAAAATTTAAAAATTACAATGAATGGATCAATTTTCAACAATTATAAGTAGAAAGGTGTTAATTGTAAAATAGAATTTTTTTTGTAAGAATATTATTTTTTAGAAGGTAAGATAGAGAAATACATTGGAGAGAAACTCAAGTATATTATAGACTTTCTCTATTATAGAAGAAAAAATAGGAGAATACATTGGAGATGGTCTTAAGGATACCCACTTATACCCGCAACTTTTGCACTAATCCATTTAGATTCATTTAAGGTATTGTTTATTTTTTATTTTAATTTTTTAACTTTTAATTGTTTTAAGTTCTTAACCAAATTTAAATGATAAAATAATCTTTATCACTGATTTTTTTTATATAAACGCAAATCAAATTGTAAAATTATAAAATCGTAAAACCATGTTTTTCCGCCAAAAATGGAAAATTGATTTTTTCTGTAAAAACTGCAAAATCCAGTTTTCTCTCCAAAACCGCAAAGTTGAGTTTTTCCGCCAAAACCATAAAATCATGTTTTTCCGCCAAAAATGGAAAATCGATTTTTTTTCTGTAAAAACTGCAAAATCAATTTTCTCTCACCAAAACCAGAAATTATGTGTTTTCCACCAAATCCGCAAAATCAAGTTTTCTTGCTAAAACCGTAAAATTAGATTTCTTACCAAAACCATAAAATTGAGTTTTCTCACCAAAACCGCAAAATTGAGTTTTCTTGTCAAAACCGAAAATCAGATTTTTCCACCAAAATCGCAAAATCACGTTTCCTGCAAAAACTAGAAAATTGTGTGTTTCCGCCAAATCCGCAAAATCAAAAGTTTTCGCTAAAACTGCAAAACTAAATTTTTCTCTCAAAACCGCAAAATTATATTTTTTTGTCAAAACCGTAAAATCAACTTTTTCCGTTAAAAACACACAATTACATTTTCCCACAAAAAAATAATTTCGTAAAAGTTTCTCTGATACAAAAACGCAATCCAGTTTTACAAAACTCTGCCACGTTGAGTCGAAAACATCTATCCGTAAACAGTTGATAGACTTTCCGACAATATACAAAGTGCACTTGGTCAATTTAGTAAAACCAGCGGTACAAAGAAACGAGAACGGAAAAACTTAGACGTTGAAATTTCTTCCTCAATCCGATATTCTCGTCAGAATTTCGTCGAAAATAATTTGTACGAAAATCAGTATCAAACTTTTCGAAGTTCTTTGACATTAAGTCGAAAGTGGCCATTCCTAAAATGCCATATAATATAATGTTTCTAGGTAGAGCAACTGCATAAAAATCTTCAAGCTGTGTTGTTCACCAACAGAAGATTACCGGAGGAAACTTAAGCTACCACCTTCAGCTGCGTTTAGACCTGCACTTCCTTACAAATGACGTGTATCAGAGATGTTTAAGGACTTGCCTACGACAGTTCTTTCGCTGCTGGAGACTTTACTCTCCATAGATCCTGAGCAGAGAGGCTCTGCAGCTAGAGCTCTTGAGAGCGAGGTGCTGGTTTTACTTTATGTTTGATACTACTATCTTTACTTTAGTGTGATTTGATGATAAAGAGTTTGATCATCAGAACGGGACAGTTTGCTTGTGATCCATCTTCTTTACCAAAATATCCTCCAAGCAAAGAGATTGATGCTAAACTCCGCGATGAAGCAAAGAGGCAACAACGACCCACACAGGAGAAGCAAGACTCTCAGACTAGAAGATCACACGAAAGAAAACTTATCTCGCCAGTAAAAAACTTGTTGGCCCAATACAGAATCCTTATCTGAGAACCTGTATTCCGGGTAATTCGACAAGACAAATGCAGATCACAAAGAACACGACCAGCAAAAATGCCACAAGTGGAAGAGTCTCCTACTCAGGTCCTATGATAATAAAACAAGAATGCAGCCGCTAGAATACTTTCAAGCAGAGGTAGCTCAAGAGGACAAAGTGGTTCATGTGTAGACACAATTGCCTCAGATCAACGAATCATGGATCAGCAAAAGAAGAATTTGAGAGCATTCAACATAACTGACACAATGGATAGTAGTAAGAGGCAAATCAAAATCCCAAATGACCCATCTTGGGTAAGTAAAATCTCAGAGATTTCTTATTTCCTTTACTTTTTCAGGCATGAATCTCTCTTTTACTTTACAGTGTAGTTTATATCTCTCTCTTTATGTGTGTTTGTTTATGTTGAATCCAAAATCGGTAACCCTAGGTTAGGTATCGACTTCGATTGTGGATTTCTCGAAGAAACGATTAAGAGGAACGAATAGAAGAGTTTTATTGATGATAGATCGATTTAGTCTCAAGAACAAGGTTTGAACAAAGAATCAGTAATAAGAACCCTAATTCTAGCTTGTTCTTCCCGTTTTTCTGTGTCTGTTCTCTTCCCAATCTCCTTCTATTTATACGCCTTTCTTCTGCCGAAGTCGGTTTGATAAGTCTTCATGGGCCGACTTTGTCATCAGGATGGGCCGAGTTCACACTTAAATGGGCCTATGTGGGTAGATGCAATCTATCCCCAACAATAAGCCCCCCCCAGTTCATCGAGTTGACTACTCGGTGAATTTCGTTAACTAGGTGAATTTAAAGGTGATCTCGGTCCATATACTCGGCAAACTTGTAGTAGCTGGATTGTTGCCGATGTCCCCCTAGTTGAAGAATCGAACTCGATCCCGGTCTTCGTTTACTTGCTTTTAAGCTTCGTCTTTTATACCTTCCACTTTGCGCGCACAGAATAATGATTAACTTTTTTGAGATTCGGAAGTAGTGGGACACGTGTCATCATCAATAGGGCTCTAGACCTAATTATGATAACCGCTCGTCTTCCGCGCCGAGATACTTATAAAAGTCTCGTAACGCACCCACTTCTGCTCATTCTTCTGCTGCTCATTCATTTGAAAGGTAATTCTCTCTGCCTTCTCTCTTCTTTCTCTCTCTACTTTTCGGTTTTCCGGTCAAAATGTCTTCCCCTCTCCGCCGCTGTTCTTTGAAAGGAAAAGCGGT
The DNA here is from genome assembly GCA_012274485.2 of Sinapis alba. NCBI lineage: Eukaryota > Viridiplantae > Streptophyta > Magnoliopsida > Brassicales > Brassicaceae > Sinapis > Sinapis alba. The sequence continues at coordinate 5,601 of MU106126.1, forward strand.
TGCCACTGGCTCCGACTCAGAAAGCTCTGGTTCGCCGTTGGTACGCAGACCAAGGACTATAGTGCTCGGAGGAATGGACGATATGAGGCCGACTAGCGCCGATCTGGCCTTACTCGATGACACCGAACGTGATCTAGTTAGGTACAGCATAGAACTAGAAGATCGAGAAACAACTGGTCATGCTCCTGTAGATGACGCGGAGCAGGATGCTGAACTTGCTTCAGATCGGCCGACTTCCCCTCGTACAGATATCGATTCGTCGGGTAAAGATAAAAGTTCAGCCGAAAAGATTGACTTCGCTATGGCCGACTTCCTTCCTATGCGGTGGACAGGAACCGACTTCGAGTTCGACGAAGAAATTGATCCAGAACAAGAGCGAACCCTCAGCGTCAAAAAGAACCAAAATTGGGTGAATCATCTTCCAACCAGGTCTTCGTTTAAGAGCGTGAGCCGACTTATTTTCCAAACGAACCCTCCTCATGGGTTCTCCTTTCTTATCCCGGCAGAACATCAACGACCGTGGACTCCTCCAGCGGGATACACTACAGTATACAAGTCATGGTTCACGAACTGCTCGCTCTGGTGGCCGTTGCCTGAGTTTCTAACAACATACTGTCATCGGCGGAAGATCGCTCTTGGTCAATACACCGCGAACGGGATCAGAATCATGGTCACCCTAACGGTTTTGGATGCCGAGTTAGGGATAACGATGTCGGTTCGTCTCTTCGAAGAGCTCACAACGCCAAGTATTACTGGCAGGACGGGATTCTTTTACGGGAAGATGGTCCCTAAATACAATGTGATTACCGGAAAACCGTCTAAGGTCAACTTCTGGAATCATCGGTACTTCTATGTCAAGATCAACGAGGCCTCCTTCGAAGATCCTTCGATAGTTTTAAACGGATATTTCAATGCTAACATTGGTACGACTTTGTCCTTCTTATTATTGCACTTCTACTGATCTTCCTTCATCTGTTTCTTCTTTGTTGCAGATCGTCTCTCGAAGTGGTCTCAAGGCGGTACTGAGTCCTTCCTTGAAGAAGTCGAGGCTATCAGGACTTTGAGTCATCAGCACTGGCCGGATATCAGTGAAGCTCGTATCCAAGCTGCTTTGAAAAGAATCAGTAAAGGTAATACTTGAACTGTTGTTGCCGACATCCAAGATCTCAGTATCTTGATTCTGATAGTTTAATTTTTGAACAGCCGACGATCAAACCGAGATCCAATCACAGAACCGAGGTCGCAGGATGGGAAAAATTAATCTTTCGACTCTTCCGTCTTATGCTGATTTGATCGGAACACCGGAGCATGGGAGAGGGTCTTCCGATGTGAACAGACCCGCCAAACGGAAGCGGGACTCGGGCGTGCGAGACGCTTCCCAACGTACAAGATCAAACCGGTCGTTCTTGGGGAGACGGAGAGAGAGAATCCCCTTGTTGGGGAACCTTCGATTGTTCCCGTCGGCGAAACAGAAGCCCCGATGCCTATCGTAACGACGATAGAAGAGAATCGGACGGAGTCGGCCCCTTCCGCTGAAGGTCCGTAGAGAGACCGAAGCCAAAATCCCCCTCCAGCGATCCTAGGGGGAGAAGAAGTTGAGTATCCTCATGCTATCAACTTCAATTACCGGTCAATAGATGTTCCTTTCATCGAAGACCACGAAGCCCCGGCTCGCATGTTTCGTCAAATCAAACTCAAGAAGCGCGGGATGCCCGAACTGGACCAGCGTCACCAAGATAGCCGCTATCGGGAGATGGCTAGAGCTGGTGCCATCGTAGGTTTTTTTTTTTTTTTTACCTTCGGTTATACATACGACCGACCTTTTAACCTCATTGAGCTTTTGCTTTGTCAGTTTTTCGGGAATGCTAATCTCATGGTGCGAGATTACAAGACGAAGCTTAAAGCTCAGGAGACATCGCTGGAGGCGAAGACTAAGGCTTTAAAGAAGAAGAGAAGGGAAATCGCCGAGTTGGCGTATAAGGTCGAGGGGCTGACGACCGAGAAGAACGAGGCTTTAGAGAAAGCTGATCTCGAAAAAGCTCGCAACGAGCTCCTTTCCGAAGAGCTGGCGGTGCTAAAGGCTGAGAAGGAGATCCTTGATTCTCGATGCTCCGTCCTAGAGAAGGAAAAGTCGGAACTTCAAGTCAATTTTGAGGTGACGACCCGGAGGCTGAGGGAGTCGCGGGAGCACGAGGTCAGGAAGGAAAGGCTTCAAGTCGAGTCCATACTGAGGCAGAAGGTTATGCCAACGTACAAGAAGGTAGGCCAATTCCTGGGGGAACAGAGTGAGATCCAGGCGAAGCTCGCCTTCTACTCGCAGGCCAAGGGGACTCGAGAAGGCTTAGAGAAGATCCAGCTGCAAGGCTTATCGACGGAAGAGGTTCTTGAAAAGGCGAGGACCGACGAAGCCCACTTTTTGGAGGAGCTTCAGAGTATGGAGGTCGTGGATGCCACCGAGATCGATCTTCTTCCCGTCGACCTTGATGAACACGGCTCGAACATGGCAGTCTTTTCTCCCGAAGATATCCAAGATCTTCGTTCTTAGCTTGCACTCTTTTGTTGTAAAAACTTTGGCCGAGTTTAGCCTCTTGAATTATTGAGTTTTTTTTTTTTTTAATGAAATATCATTTATGTAGATATTGCTTTCTCTTTTGTCAACCGACTTTGCTTGTCGTTTAATTTTTAGACTTCAACGTATGTTAATACTGTTAAGCCGTTTATTTGTAGAACAACAAATAGGACTTTATTTCGTCAAATATGCCGACTTCGTTTATTCGTACAAAATAGGAAAGAAACTTGTCGAACTTAATTTTAAGTTCGACTAAGTTTTTTCCTTTATAGCCTACTGTGATGTCGCGTTCATCATTCGGCGTAGTTTAACCAAAGCCATTCGACACGTTTGCCTACTGTGGTTTAGTACCGACTTTCAGCCTCATTTTCGAGTTGAAGTAGTTTCACCGTTTGAGTTTGAACACGTTAAGTGCATATACATGGATATTCATATATATATATATATGTATTAGATATATATTTTTTATATTTTTTCTCACTGAACTCGGTTACGAGCTGCCTACGTACCCAAAACGGGATCAAGTCACCCGTAGTTCCTTTTTACATCTGTTTTTTTTTTTGATTTGTGACTGAACTCGGTTACGAGCTGCCTACGTACCCAAAACGGGATCAAGTCACCCGTAGTTCCTCTTTATCACCTAAGCACCGAGGTAGCGCTTTAGGTTGATCGAGTTCCAAGATCGTGGGATTTGATCTCCAGAGGATGTTTCAAGCCGGTAAACTCCTGGTTTGACCACGTGTGTTATCTTATACGGACCTTCCCAGTTTGCGCCGAGTTTTCCTGCCCTCCATTCCTTGGTATTCTCGAAGACTTTTCGAAGGATGAGATTGCCGAGTTGCAATGGTCGAGATCTCACCTTTTTTTGTAATTGGACTCAGCGAGATGTTGATAATCCTGAATTCGTAATAAAGCCTGATCTCGTCTTTCTTCGAGTTGATCCAGGGCGTTGATCATCATTTCGTGATTCAAGTTTTCGTTCTGGATACTCCATCCAGCTTGTCAGCCCAGTGTCCCTTCTTCAGGTCTAATCTTTTCTTGATCCCGTCGATGTTGGTTTTATTGGTTGCTTCGGCCTGACCGTTTCCTTGAGGGTATCACGGGGTAGAAAAACTTAGCCGAATTCTCCATTTATCGCAGAATTCTCGAAATTTATTCGATGTGAACTGAGATCCATTGTCGGTTACAATTTCATAAGGAAGTCCATGACCGCAGATGATATACTTCCAAACGAAACTTTGAACTTCGTTCTTGGTGATTTGGACGTAGGCCTTGGCTTCGACCCACTTCGTGAAGTAATCAGTCACAACGAGTAAGAAGCGCCTTAGAACTCGGTAGAGGGCCGACTATGTCCATTGCCCATCTCATGAACGGATATGGAGAGACGGAGGTTTTCAGCAACTCGGTTGGTGAGTGAATGTTGGGTGCGTGACGCTGGCACTTTTCGCATCGAGACGCGTATTCTTTGCAGTCCGCGACCATGGTGGGCCAATAATGCCCCTGAGTCTTAATTTTGAGTGCGAGGGCCCTACCTCCACTGTGGTTACCACCTTCTCCTTCATGAGTTTCGATCATGACGAGTTCTGCTTCTCCCTTCCCGACGCAGGTAAGAAGAACCTTGTTTGCGGTCCATCGGTGTAGCTTACCGTTAATAGAGACGTAGTTGGAGCTTTTTGCTTTAAGTCGGCGGGATTCCCATTTATCCTCGGGTAGTATCCCCTTGTCCAGATAATCGAGAAAGGGGGTTCGCCAGTCAGTTTCTTGAGTAGTCGATTCTGCGATTTCGGTAACAGTGGAGGAGATGGCGTAGACGTCCTTACCAAGTGATAACGAAATACTCGGGCGTTCAACTGTGTGAACGGGGATCGTCCGTTTAACCTGATCCCTCTGGTTGCTTCCTAGTGCGGCTAACGCGTCCGCAAAGCAATTGTCTTTTCTGGGAATCTTGACGAGTTCGAAATGATCGAACTCGGAAGTTAACTTTTTCACGACACCGAGATATGCATCCATCCTCTCATTTTTGGCCTCATAGTCACCGCTGAACTGACTGGTGACGAGCTGAGAATCGCAAAAGGCTTGTACACGTTTGGCTCCTACTACTTTGGCGAGACGAAGTTAAGTGCTGCGACTCGTCCGGTTAGGCGCTGAATTTCTCATGACGTTTTGGGATTTGGCAAGTCCAGGACCGCGGAGATTTGTTTCGGATTGGCTTCGATTCCTCGTTTAGTGACGATGTAACCAAGAAATTCTCCTGAAGTAATTCCAAAGGTGCATTTTGCCGGGTTCAGTTTCATCCCATACTTGTTCAAGGTATCGAAGCATTCAAACAGGTGCCGAACGTGGTCTTTAGCAACGAGTGATTTGACCAGCATGTCATCGATGTAGACTTCCATGGTGACTCCTAGCTTGTCGGCAAACATCTTGTTGACGAGTCGCTGATAAGTAGCTCCTGCGTTCTTAAGTCCAAATGGCATAACTCGGTAACAGTATGTGCCGCGGTCCGTGATGAATGATGTCTTCTCGCGATCGTCGGGGTGCATCATAATTTGATTGTAGCCCGAGAAGGCATCCATGAACGATAGGAGCTCATTTCCGGCCTAGATTCCACCATCTGATCGATATGGGGTAAAGGAAAACTATCCTTAGGGCATGCCTTGTTTAGATCGGTGAAATCAATGCACACCCTCCATTTCCCATTCTTCTTTTTTACAACGACCGGGTTCGCGAGCCAATCTGGATATTTAACCTCGGCAATGGATCCTGCCCCCAGAAGTCTATCGACTTTGTCGTTGACGGCTTTAGCTCTTTCGGGACCGATCTTTCGACGCTTCTGCTTGATGGGTTTGTATGTTGGGTCGACATTGAGTCGATGTGACGTAACAGCCGGATCGATGCCAGGCATGTCGGCTGTTGTCCAGGCGAACGTTGATTTGTTTGACCGAAGGAAAGTGGTCAATTCAGTGGATAAGGCATCGCTTAGGTCAGAGCCAATTCCCACGGTTCTCTCGGGATGATCGGGATCGATACCGACTTGGACTGTCTCCTCTTTTGGTGGAGACGTCTTTTTATCTGGCTCAAAGATAAAAGCGACCTGTTGGCTTTTGAGGTCGGAGATCAGCATGCTTCGTGCGAGGCGCTGATTCCCTTTCAATGTGAAAACGGTACCCTCCTTGGTGGGAAATTTGATGCACTGGTGGTATGTTGACGGGATTGCTTTCATCATGTGAAGCCATGGGGTGCCTAGGATCGCATTATACTGCGTTTTGGTATCGATGACGGAGAATTTAACGAGTTTATTTATTCCCCCGGCAAAGACGTTAAGGAAGATGGTTCCCAATAAGGAGGTTGATGAACCGTTGAAACCGGTAAGGGCTCTCGATGATGGCTTAATATCGTTCAGATCTATCAACATTTTCTCCAATGTCTGTCGGAATATTAGATCGACCGAACTTCCAGTGTCGACGAGTATACGCGTGACTTCGCATGTACCGATTTGCAACTCGACTAGCAGTGGGTCGTTGTGTGGCTGATCTATGTCGACGAGATCTCCCTCCGAAAAGGTTATAGATGTCTCTCCTTCGTGCTTTGTCGGCCATCGCCGGGCAGTTGTGGCTTTGCGTTGGTATTCCTTTATTGACTTCACAGAATCGTTGCACAGGGGTGATCCGCCACGAATTACGTTAATTCGGCGAAAGACACTGGGACGTTTGTCAGAGAGTGTCGTCCGTAGGTCAGGAGTTGCGACGCCCATCTTGGTTGAAAGTTTGCTTCGGAGATCATCTCCCGGAACCACTGGTTTCTTGATTTGTGGATGAGGATCTCGCAGTTCGCGTGTGGAACGAACATATACCAAGTGATCTCGGAGGTCATAACCATCGTTGCCCTTGGCTGATTCTGATTTTTGATCCTGTGGAGGGGACTGTCGCGACTCGATCGTAGAACGCTTGCGATTAAGATGATCTCGTAGATTCTGGTCATCTCCGTTCTTAGGAGGTCCCACTTTCTTTCTCTGAAGAAGGATATCCCGCAGGTCGGCCGTAGGGCGCCTATGCTGAAGATGATCTCGTAGATCGGGGCAATCCTTATTTTCCATAGCGCAGGGAGGTAAGTGGATTTCAGAGATAACGTTGATCCGCCGAGCTACTTGCGGTCTTTCGTCTTCCGTATCGGTATCATCGCGATTTCGGGGTGGAGCGGCCGCATCCTGATCATCGGGGTGAACCGCTTGGTTGGATTCCTGTTTTTTGGCACCAGCTTGTCGGTTCTTTGTCCAGCTTCCCTTCTTTCGGTTTTGTTTTGACTTTGGTGGATCAGGCGTGACGGCACCATTTCTGAAGGCTGAGAATAGGGCTTCTGCGTGTTGCTTGCATTCTTTAGTGTCGTGGCCCTTGGCCTTATGGTAAGTGCAGAATTTGGTCTCGTCGTAGGTTAAAGGCTTCCCATCGAGGGTTCTGTCCCATACATTCCATGGCCGATCGGTCTTCGATGTAGAGGGAGATGCGTCGGGTTCATCGGTTGCCGAGAAGACTTTTCCTTTCTTTTCGTTATGCTGATGCTGACGAGGTTCCTGGTAAGTCGTCGTTGCTTTTGGTGTCAACTGAGCCTTCAACGCATTCTGTTTTGCGGTGTAGGCAGCATTATCCTCCTCCATCCGAATGAAGCAATTTGCTCGGTGGAGCGCGTCCTCTAGGGAGATTGTGCTATTCGTATAGAGGTCAGATCGGAAATACGACCTAATCCATAACGCATTGCGTAAAGCCTCTACTGCCGTCTTGTCTGGGACATCGACTTTGGAGACGAGGTTCTTGAATCGTTCCATGAAGTCGTGGAGGGATTCTTTCTGTCCTTGAGAGATTTTCCACAAGTCGGTTGCTGATGCCCCTTGACGAATATACATAGAGTAATGCTTGAGGAACTCGGTAGATAGTTCCATAAAGGTGTTGATCGAATCTGCAGTTAGACGGGAAAACCAGGTAAGGGCGGGTCCTACCAAACTTTTGACAAAGAGTTGGCAGTAGCCGGCATCTCGTTCTTCCGCGGAAAAATAGGCGCGTCCCATAGCAATGTTAAAACTGGTCATATGGTCGCTAGGGTCAGAATCTCCGCGGAAAGAAGGTACTCGGAGTTTGTCCTGATGTCGTACTCGGACGTCGGTTATCTTCTTGGTGAAAGGAGTTTTTTGAGTCGCTTCCAGGACTCGATCGATTTCAGGGGCGAAACTCGTGGCTTGATGGATTTTTGACGACATGTCTTTAATCGTTCCTTGAAGACGCAGAAGTTCTTCGTTAGTCGCTTGATCGACTGCCTGATTTCGCATCGTCGTCTGAAATAAACGTCTCCGGGCGGTATCCTGATCTTGATCGTCTGCTTGTGCCGGTGGTAGACAAGCAGCGGCGATTGTGTCGAGACGTTCTTGAGTTGCCTTATTAGCGGCATCTTGTTGATCGAGTCTTTGAACGATGGCGGCGAGAGAGGCCAAGACGGCGTTCAGGTCGACGGGCTGTTGACCTACTTGGTTTGTTGGTGATCCTGTCATCGTTCTGATCGGTGTTCTTGATCTTTGTTCTTCGATATTTCCCCACAGACGGCGCCAATTGTTGAATCCGAAATCGGTAACCCTAGGTTAGGTATCGACTTCGATTGTGGATTTCTCGAAGAAACGATTAAGAGGAACGAATAGAAGAGCTTTATTGATGATAGATCGATTTAGTCTCAAGAACAAGGTTTGAACAAAGAATCAGTAATAAGAACCCTAATTCTAGCTTGTTCTTCCCGTTTTTCTGTGTCTGTTCTCTTCCCAATCTCCTTCTATTTATACGCCTTTCTTCTGCCGAAGTCGGTTTGATAAGTCTTCATGGGCCGACTTTGTCATCAGGATGGGCCGAGTTTACACTTAAATGGGCCTAGTTTACACTTAAATGGGCCTATGTGGGTAGATGCAATCTATTCCCCAACAGTTTACATAACAGTATGATTCTGGGGATAACAAAATGTACATGTCGGGTCCTTTACCGGCTCAACCATGTAAAATGGATCAAATGCTGGAAGAACATGACCGGCAGCTCCAGGAGTTCACCAGACAGAGGGCAAAACAATCAAGAAACTGAATCATGTGTCTCAAAAGAACAAAACCAGAGAACCAGTGCGAGTCTTGTTTAAAAAGAGACTGATGAGCTTTTGTCTGGTTCCTTCCTAGATTTTGAAAACTTTGTAATAGAGATTTATTAGAAAAAAAGAAGCTCAGCTCTGTGATTACATAGAACATTTGTACAAACTCATCATAGAGTTTGATCTTTCTGTACATTATTACATACACATATGTACATTTCTTCATATATTATAGAGATATGTACATAATACACATGTTTTGCATTTGCTTGAACAATATAACGTAAATACATAATGATAAAGGAGAAGCCGATCTAGGGTGATAAGTCGAGTGGATCAATCGCTAGCCAAACAATTATTCAGGCTCAATTCGGTACAAGTCTAGAACTCGGATCTCATGGTTAGACCAACATACTCTCGTACAGTTGCTCCTTTCACCGATAAGTCTCAGCGCCTAAGATGTCGCTTGGTCTGAGATCTGATGGTGAACCTTAATGCACAAGTCCGATCCGTTCACAATACACCTTAACATCTACTATCACATGGCTAGGGATGTAATGCTCAATCATGCAAGATTTAGCAACCTTTGACATTTTTGATGCATAAGTTAAACCTTAATTCATTTGCTAGGTGATCAGATTAGCATAAGTATTAAACACTGCATGAATGAAGACACCATTAAACTAATAACCTATTTATGGTTAGGTTGCGGTTGGCACCCTAACATCCTAGATCAACTTGGCGACTACTCGGCCATATAGCAAGAACACACAGCGAAGATGATATTATGACACATGGAAGTACGATTATAACTAAAAGGAGGGTTCATGAGTTCTTCTTCAACGAGAGAGAGAGAGAGTAGATCCTTCTTCCTTACAAGTAGCAAGTCACCAAGAACAAAATCTCTCCAATGAGTTTCTTGTGCAAAAACCAACGTAAAAAGAAAAGAATAGATGCCAGCGCTTTTATATGGAGGGGCCGAAAAGCAAGAGAGGGGGAGTTTTGGTTGCTAGGGTAAATCTTCAAAGTTTCCTTAAATATCAGGAACAGTCTTAAAGCCTGCTCCTCTCCGAATTAAGCTTCCAACTGCTCTACTTGACTGTTCTGCATGGGAACAATCCAATTATGACATCTTTCTTCATGCACCTTACCTCAAATCTGCAAGCTTACTCCAAACCTGAAATGAGTCATAAAAGAGTAGGCTAACTCGATAAAACATTGAAAACGGTGAGAAAACATATTTACAATGGTGCAAAAAACACCATATATCAATTCTCCCAGACTTGGATCCTTGTTTGTCCCCAAAACAATGGCAAGTATCAAGAATAAGGGAGAAAAGTTTGAAAGTGTGGGAACTCTCTTATTCTCAGCAACCATACCTAAAACCCGAATCTCTGAACTATACAAGCAGTTTAACAAGGATACCACATTCTTGCCAGTTTAACAAGGATACCACATTCTTGCTAGTTTAGAAAAAAAGAACAAGTTTGGGAACGTCTTACGCGTTTTGCCACAACTAGAGATGGTCCTTGGTTTATGATAGGTGATTTTAAAGAAATAAGAGGACACCATGAGAAAGAAAAGGGAAAACGATGATCTGATACATCATTTCTCTCGTTCAACCAAATGATTTTGGATTGTGGTATGCTTGTGTTCCCATGCACTCGGAATCAACTATCATGGGCCGGCAAGCGAACCAACAATAACATACGGTGTCATTTAGATCGTGCTCTTAAAAACAAATATCGGCATGAAAAGTTTCCACATTCTAAAGTATAATACCTACGCATGTGGGGTTCAGATCATCGTCCAATACTTGCTGATTTATTATCCAAACCAATGAGGAAAAGGAAATCTTCTAAATTTGATAAGTGATGGTTGGATAATAAGGAAATAAGAAAATTCATTTTAGATGGCTGGAATTCTTCTGAGCTCTCCCCTAATGCTAATATAATGAATCATATATCCAGCTGTAGGAAAGCATTAGGACAATGGAAAAGAGAAAAGGATTTGAATGCTGCAAGATCTAAAGTCTAAGGTGGATAATCTCTATTCAGATGATGATGCCACAATAGAAGAGATAGGCGCAGCGCTAAAGGAACTTACAAAGGCTCTTAAGGCTGAGGAACGGACCTGGAAGCAGAAGAATAGAGTTTCCTGTCTCATAGAAGGGAATTTGAATACCAAGTTCTTTCATGCCATTACCAAACAGAGAAGACCCAGAAATAAAATTACTGGTGTTCTTGATTCTGCTGGAAATCTAGTGGAGTATGAGGAAAAACTAGTAGCCATTGCTACTAATTACTTCAGAGACGTGTTTGCAACTTCCAATCTAGAGATCGTTGAGGAGGCCCTGGCCCATGTCACTACAACAATTTCTTACCAACTGAATGCGGATCTTACGTCTCCTGATTCAGAATGGGAAGTTAAGTTAGCTATGTTTGCAATGCACCCAGAAAAGACACATGGACCCCATGGCCTTACAGCCATGTTCTATCAAATTTTTTTGGGATATTGTGTAAGATCACTTAACCCGTATGGTTAATAAATTTTTCTTTGATGGAGTAATGGTCAATGGCCTCAATGATGCCAATATATGTCTAACTTATCACCACAGTTATTTATGGAAAGGTAAATTTTTGGAGCTATGCGTTTAACATGTCAAAGAATCTCTCTCTCTCTCTCTCTCTCTCTCTCTCTCTCTCTCTCTCTCTCTCTCTCTCTCTCTCTCTCTCTCTCTCTCTCTCTCTCTCTCTCTCTGTGCGGAATTTTTTATGGAAGAACAAACTCATCAGCTTCCAGAGGGGCTAAGAGTAGCATGGAAGGACAGTTGCAAGCCCAAAAAATAAGTTGGGTTTGTTATTAGACTGCTCGAGGATTTCGAGTTGGTGTTTCGGCTGAAGTATGGGTGGAACTTGTTTACAAATGCATGATCTTTCTGGGTTACTTGGCTGAAAGTAAATGTCTTTCGCCGAATGCCTTTCTGGCTTACGTAAGATTCACCAAGACTGTCTAGAGCTGTTAGAAGTATGCTCCAAAAAGAAGCATGCTGGTCGATTGTGAAATGTCATGTGAGAAATTGTCAGTCTGCTTTGTTCTGGTTTGATTCATGAAATTATTTGGATTCTTTATTTGAGTTTGTGGGGATCTAGGGTCCTCATCAGCTGCGACTCATACTAACAGTATTACTGGCAGATGCAACCACTAATGGAGAATGGAATGTCCCATCAACAAGGTCTCCTAAAGTTGAAACTCTGCAAATTCTCTTGACAACATTATCCCCTCCATCACAGTCAGAGGGCGATGAAAAGTATCTCTAGATACAAGAAAATAGGACATTTGGATCATATTTCTTATCAAGACTAACTTGAGAGCATAGAAGGGACCCTTCTCCGGTCCAGCCATGGTATGAAGTCAATTGGTTTAAACCGCACATACCACAAAAACCTTTTATCTCTTTGATAGCGTTGCTTCGGAGACTCCCAACGAGAGACAGACTGAGAAAGAGATTGTGGCAGTGTTAATTAAGGTTAGGAATGCTTGTTCTTCTACGAGAAAATTACCCAAAACAAACGGCCATGGGAAGTTTGCTGTTCCATGTTTGATACCAGGGGTTGAGTACATTGCTTCTCTCTTGATATTGGGTTCACAATCAGTCTCATGTCTAGGGACATTGTTGAGATCTTGGTTTTTTTTACATGAGTTCAAAAGCTGACTATGCAGTTTGTAGAATTTTCCACCTAGTATTTACTAATTTTCTTGATGTGAAAATACTAATTTGTATTGATCCAAATGATTTTTAGGTAGTGGAGATAGACAATAATTTTGATAGACCTTTGATTTTGTGGGGAGGAGTTTCTGCCCACAGTTGTTGCAGTATTTGGTTTGCCTAAAACCAAGATATTGTTTGCACACATCGACAAGAATTTATATTACAAAGTTGTGTCTATAGACAAAAGTATGTATCTATCCTCTTCTGTTAGTGTGATTAATGGATATATATATATATATCCTCTTCTGTCTCAAGTGATAACATCACCTGTGTTAGTGTTTTTTTCTCTCTTCCAAATGTTTTAATGAATCAAATTCTGGCTGTATACAATCGATCATATTGGTTCTGCAGTGAGTTTGAACTTTACTATGTGTGGGATTAAATTCCTTGCTTCTACCTATTATTACCTTGATAAGATTTCCTATAGAGGATTCAGTGAAGCTTTGATTCAGTGGTTGGCTAGAAAAGTTTTTGGGCTTCTTTTAAGGTGGATGTATGTAGTCTATGATTTCATTGAAGGCACCGGTTTCTTATAAGGAGCTTGAAGTGGTGTTTTGATGTATGACCTCTCTAGCATTACTTGTAAAGCGTATTTTGTGATTTTTCTATTAATGAAATGTCTAAAATGCATTAATTTCAAGTATAAGATCCATAGCCTCTACCTTTGACTTCTCTTACTGAAGAGCATTGTCTTGTCGTTTATCGAAAGGCATATCCATCTAATTATGAGGTGGGGATGGTCCATGTCCTCTGTATAACAATATTATAATATACTTAGAAACATAATTTATTGATATTAAAGAAGTTTTGGTATTTTTAGAAGATATATCTTTGACCCGATACTTTTTGGATAAGTTGTTAACATTATTAGTCAAAATTCATATCCGAATATATATTATTGTACTATTTTGTTTCACCTATGAATACTGATATATAACACATTTATGGAAAAAGGTCATATAAGAAAACAGACCTTTTTCGAACAAAAATAAATAAAGATCAAAAGATCTCACCAATTCACTGATGGCGAGTGATCAAATCATGCATACACAACCAGAATTTTTGGGTATACGTGAATAATTGTTGGATTTGAGTTTGGATTTCGATTGATGAAAAGTATTTATCAATTATTATATTTTGTTTGATAATTATATTATTTTGGGTGTAGCTACTGATGGAACCAATAACTTTTTGTATGATCAACTATGGAAGTTATGTGCTGGTCCTCTATTTGTTCTTCCAAAAATTGGAGAAAAAATATTTTATTTTCCTCAAGGGCATATAGAGCAGGCAATATTTTTTATTTTTATAAAAAAATATTATATTCTCACATATGTTTTGATTTGCAAAACTTACAAAATATTTGATGGTATTACCAGCTAGTCACATCTATAAACAACGAACTATGTCAACTACAACCAGTTTTTTATATTCCTTCAAAAATTTGCTGCAATGTTTTTAGTATCAAGCTTAAGGTATGTTTCATTGATTATTTATGTTTCTTATTTATTAAATGCATATGAGCAATACTGACTTATTGTAAATGATATTGATTTGGGTATACTTTTATGTATGGTCTTAGGTAGAGACTACTACAGATGAAATTTATGCAGAAATTTCCTTGTTGCCTGATACATCTGTGAGTGGCAAAATAATATTTTATTTCCTTATTAACTTAATTGCATGTTTTTTAATAAATATTTTAATTAATATTATTAATTTTATTTTTTAGGAAGTTGAAATCCCAACTCCTGAACATGAAAACAACATACAAAACTTTAACTATTTTACGAAGGTGTTAAGTGCTTCTGATACCAGTAAAAAGGGTGGTTTTGTTTTGAATAAAAGACATGCCACTGAATGTCTTCCTCTGCTGGTATTAGTATTGACTTACAATGAATCAAATTGTAATTTCTATATAACATTTGTATCAAATATTTTTTTGGATACATCTCAGCTAATGCCAAGTCAAGAGATAAGTGCCAAAGATATTCATGGTCATGAATGGAAATTTAAACACACTTTAAGAGGTAATAAATTTTTATTGATATCAAAATCTGCGAGTAGTGATTACTCATATTTTGTTTTTACAAACAATCAACTAGGTACACCACAAAGACATCTTTTCACATCTGGTTGGAATGAGTTTGCAAAAGGAAAAGATTTGGTTGCTGGAGACTCTTTTGTATTCCTTCGGTATATTTTTTTTTCATTTTACATCTCAGTTGTTTCTTGGACTTTTTGATTTTATATATTTTTATCACAGAGGAGATAATGGGGAATCACGAGTTGGAATCAGAAAAGCAGCTCATCATCAACAAGACAACATACCATCATCACTAATATCAAAGGAGAGTATGCACCATGGTGTAGTTGCTACTGCATTGAATGTTATTAAAAGCAAATGTATGTTTGTTGTGTTCTATAAGCCAAGGTAGAGAAAAACATTTTGTTAATAAATTAAACATTATGAAAATAGTTTATTCAACAAATATATTTTTATTTATTAGATGTGATGATATCAGGTCGAGCCAATTCCTTGTCAACTTCCATAAAGTTATAGATGGAGTGAATACGAAATTTAGTATAGGCTCCAGATTTTTGATGAAGTTTGAAGGAAGAGATTTTAATGAACTAAGGTAAATTTTGAACATTTATTTTACTTTTTTTGAAATATGATTACTTACACATATGATTTTACTACACTAGATACTTTGGAACAATAGTAGGAGTGAGAGATTTTTCTACTCATTGGAAGGATTCTGAATGGCGAAGTCTAGAAGTAAGATTAACACTAATTCTACTTTAATTATATTTTTAGAATATATTTTGAAAATTAATAAATAATTTCCACTAACTTTGTTTTATAGGTACAATGGGATGAAGATGCAACAATTCCAAGACCTGATAAAGTATCTCCATGGGAGATCGAGCCTTTAACACATTCATCAAAAATTATAAAATCAGGTTTTCTAAAACATAAACGTCAAAGTGAAATACATGAGTTTGGTAAGTTAACACTTCTCAATAAGTTAAAACTTCTTTGTAAATTAGTTATCATTCTATCTCCTTCATTTTTGAACACCTTCTTTTATTTCTTCTTATAGGTTCAAATATGTGGGTTCCCACATTGACCCAATGCCAAGAAGTTGGAAATTCAAGCATACAATCTTCGGTGAGCTACTCATTACCTCCCATGTCCAAACCAAACTACAATGAGCCAATGGTTCAAGCAGTAAAAGAAACGTCAACCACCACCGTGGCTACTAGCTACAGACTGTTTGGAATTAATCTAACAATTCCCACAAAAACAAAGGAATATGTAGCACCAGTTGACTTATTTAAAAAGCCTAAGATTTCTAAAATCTTTGAAGAAGAAAAGGTTGACCACATCCAAACAAGAAGTTATACTAAGGTATAAAACATATCACCATCTTCTCATTTTTTACTTATTAGTCAAGTTTAAACTATTTATTAAGTACAACTAAAACATGGATTTTCATTAAACAAAATATATCGTTAATTACATTATATATATTTATATATGTGTGTGTGTGTTTGTTTGCATCCATAGTTTTATTCTGATCTTAGAGTTTTAATAAAAATTGCATATTTTTAATAGATTTAGATGAGTATAAAGTTCATATTTTTTATATGGATATTGATCAGGTTCGTATGGAAGGGGGCTTGGAGAGAACTGTGGATTTAACAGTTTTTGATGGATACAATCAATTGATCGATGAACTAGAAAGACTCTTCGATATCAAAGACAAATTGCATATTCACAATCAATGGAAAATATTTTTCATAAACGCTGATGGAGATATGATGCTTCTTGGAGATGATCCGTGGCCGTAAGTTTTTTCTTTCTTTCTTTTTTTTCCATAATATTTTGGAATTCTAATAAGTATTTTTCACTTTTATGTAGCAAATTTTTCAATACGGCGAAGGAAATAATCATATGTTCAAAACCCGATGCCAAAAAAAGGAATGAAGATAACAAATTTTCTGAAGGTGACCCAACATTAACAACATCAATCTTACCACCAGATGTCAACAACAATTAAAGAGAGTTTTGGTTTTATAAAGTAAAACTTGCTTGTTTTATAATATATTAAAGTTAAGACTTGGAAATGTGTGTGACTTAAAACTTGCAAGTATATTATGGAGTGTCTTTGCATTTTATGATTAATGTTTTTTCTAGTGGTTGAAGTTTTTTATATGAAACAAATATCTTTCGGTTTTGTTTTCACTTTTAATATTTTGTTGACATGTTAAGTATTATGGGTGTATGTCATATGTGTGTGCTCTTACATAAGTGTGGTTAAAGATATGATATTACACACAAATGTTTCAAGGAGAGGAAGCTTGAAAAACAGTAAGAAGCCATAAAATTTTATTTAGAACAATTTCTTGGTACATGTTTTTCTTGAGATAACTTTTTTCAGTGCCCCAATTTTCTGTTTATAAAAAACTTTCTCTCTCCCCACTAAAAAGTTGATTCTAAAGGGGAATAGGGTATGGTACGCCACCGACCAACGGTGTGGCCTCTCGCTGCCTTTGAGAAATCTCTAAGATGGATTGGAGGAAGCGCATCCTCTCATCTCTCCCCCTCTCTTCAAATTTCTCTCGTGTTAGGGCTTCCTTTTTGCGTGTCGACTCTCCGTCTCGTGATGGGTCATAAGTTTCAAAATAGGTTCTTGGATCGTATGGCGTGGCAGGAGCCTTTGGTTTCATTGAAAAGTGGGTCCACTTAATTCTTCTCCTCCTACGTAAGGACTATATTCTCCAAGGGTTACCCCTCTGGTATCTCCTGGAAAAGTTAGGGTTTCCTGACTTCCTAAGTTTACGGAAATCGACAATGTGGATTTTGGTTCCCATAGTTTGGCGCTAGAAGGAGGGGGACTTATGGATCAATCTTTCTCGCAACCACATAACACCCAGTCAAACATGTCAGTCGACGATTTCAACAACCAACAACCTTGCAATGACACAAGCCGTGACAATGTTGACAACACCCCTGCGACCAACATTCCCGTGGTTAATGTTGAGCCTAACACCACGACAGTTGAGGAGATGAAGAAACTAATCTCCGCCTATGAAAAAGGGCGGAAGAGCAGGATAAGCTCATGGGATCTCTCGCTAAACAGGTCAAAACCCTAACTGCAAGAACCCAAGCTGTCCTTCCTCGCGGAACCACTAGGATCCGAGGAAGAAGACTCAATTTAGCGACTCCTTTTGACCGGTCCAGGAACGCGCATGAGAAGCAGTCAGAAAAATATCCAGACAAAATCACTCCTGCGCCAGCACGGAAAAATCCGGGCAGTCTTCCACCATTGGAAGAGGACAAAGAAGAGGGGGAAAATCAAGGAAAGATCAAGGCACCGACATACAACAGTACGACTGATCCCAAAGCGCACCTACATGCCTTTAGGATCACGATGGGAAGGGCCAAGTTCAAAGACAATGAAAGAGATGCTGGCCAATGCCGCCTCTTTGTCGAAAATCTTGATGGAGCCGCTCTCGAATAGTTCTCCCGCCTTAGGCAAAATTCCATCGGAAGATTTTGCCAACTCGATTTGGAGTTTCTTAAACAATACCCGATGTTTATCAACCGAGAAACTTCTTACGTCGACCTATGGAGCTTGTATCAAAGGGAGGACAAATCACTCCGCGACTTTATCAACCAATTTAAACTCGTTATGGAAAGAGTCAGCGGGATCAGCGATAAGGTAGCCATGGACGCGCTTCGAAAGACGCTCTGGTACAAGTCAAAGTACAGGAAGTGGATCACCCTTGAGAAACCGCGAACCATCCAGGACGTGTTACACAAGGCCACAGACTACATCATGATCGAGGAAGAGACCAAAGTGCTGTTGCAAAAGCACAAACCAATGAAAAATTCTTCGAGAGATCCGACTTCAGATCAGAAGTCGAAAAAGAAGAAAACTGCCCATCGCGAGGGAGAAGAAACCGAGGGGGCGCATAACTATGCCATCAAGTGGACCTCGGGCAACACGTGGACCCAAAACTCTAATTACGATGAAAGTGTTTTTTGCGACTTCCACTAGACTCGCGGCCACTCGACCGTTAATTGCAAAGTTCTCGGAGCAAGATTGGCAGCAAAACTAGTCGCGGGGGAACTCTTCGGGGTAACAAGCGAAAAGGACCTCATCCGCGACTCTGATCGCCCTCCGAAAAACGATAAACCTCCCCAAACCAAAAACTCTTCTGGATACGAATGGGGAAGGAGGCAGGATGAGAAGGGCAACGACAACAACCACCACAAAATTAACATGATCATCGGAGGATCGCAGTTTTGTGGCGACACGGTCTCGTCGATCAAGGCCTATCAACGAAAGGCATAAGCAAGCGAAAACTGGCCAACCTGGTCGCCGCCCTCGGATAACCAAAATAACTCCATCACCTTCGAGGAGGAGGAAGCTGGCGAAATCAAGGTCGCCAGAGTCCTTATCGATAATGGGAGCACAGTCAACGTCATCTTCCGCGATACACTCAGGAGGATGAACGTCAAACTAAAAGAGGTCGTACCAAGGTCAAAACCGTTGACCGGTTTCTCCGGCGTCATCGAAATGACTCTTGGATCGATCAAACTACCAGTCATGGCAAAAGAAGTGATGAAAATCATCGACTTCACAGTCGTTGACTACCCGCCATCTACAATGTAATCATGGGCACTCCCTGGCTCAACGCCATGAAGGCAGTCCCTTCAACCTACCACCTAGGCATTAAGTTCCAAACTCAAAACAGAATTGCTGTGATCTGGGGTAGCAAGCAACAGTCGCGATTCTATCTCTTAGCTGAACACAAGCTAAGACAAATCACGACTACTTCGATGGTAAAACCCAAATGAGCAAAGACCACTCAGCCACCGACTGAAAACGTCTCTCAAAAAGACGATCTAAAATCGTCACCCCAAGCAACGGCTCTGAACAAAGAAAGCAAGAAAACGTCCGAGTCCAACACGACAATCCAACCGGAGGAGAAAATTCCAGAAAAAACGTTGACCCTGCCACAGTCACCAAGATTAAGGTGGTCGACGCAACTACGGCCGAGTAGAAACACTCGCCGCCAAAACACTGAACTACGAGATGGCTTGATCCTCAAAAGAGGTACGTAGGCAGCTTGTCCAAACGACAAGTTCAGCTATCACCCTCTCTAAAAGGGGGGGGGGAGTGGGTACGTATACCTATACTCATATACTTCTACATTTTAAATATTTGCCTTGTACTCGATATTTTAAATAATCGCTTTGTACTCGATATTTTTTAAATTTTTCGATAATAAGAAAACGCAAATCTTGCAAAAGTCTCTTTTATCAAACGAACATCTAAAATTTTTATGAACTGTCCAATTACAAACCAAACTCTTCGCTACAATAACTAACTCGTAAAACACCTTCCGGTAAAACACCATCGAGGCCCTGTCCTCGAAAAGGCCGAACGTCAGCTCACACCCGGAATCTTCAACTTACACACCATATACTTTCAGAGCATAATGCGAGACGTCGCATGAAACCACAGAAAATATATTTTCAAAATTCAGAAACAGTTTGTCCGCGACTATAATCATAAACGAGCACTCGCTCTTACACCTTACTCGTTGATTGGCCCCGACGAGTCATTAGCCGTGCTAAACAGACACACCTAACCTTTCTCACAAACGGTTCTCATACATCCGACTAGGATATCTACCAATAAGTTTGTTGCTGATCACAACGAACTCACAACGTCCTAAACAGACTAAGTTATCTCACAAGAAATCCATAATTTTTGGTCAGCACTTTCGGGAGACTTAAAAATAGTCCACGAAGAGATGCTCGATTCCGACCATACAAGTCGTATAAGCCGAGAACATATCACGGACTTTAAAGCGGTACGAAATCAGGTTGAAATCGCAACACGCAAAACGAAAGCTGATTAGTCATTGCACAGCCTTAACCAAGAGTAAACCTAGGTTTTGCCCTAAACCCAACACACTAGTCTCTAGGCATGAATATCAAAAGATACGAGATCCTGAAAGCTTGTCTCTTCGTTCACATCTAAAGACTCACAATTTTTTTTCGCACATCTTGAACGAGGAACGAATAGAACGATCTACAAAAAAGAGGTAAGTTGTGAGATGACAACTCATAATCTTCCCTTTACACAAAACTAATCAACACACTTTTAAACTTAAAACCCTTTTGATAAAAAGATTGGTCCATTCGTGCAAAAGCCGCAAAATGGAAGAGATTCATAGCCACACACGGCCGGTCCCAAAATAGAAACAAAGCCACACTTGGCCAATCCAAACGTAAACAAAAAACATAAAAAACTCTCAGACGAGACTGAAATATCACTCATTATCAGTTCCTGCTCCCTATCCTCAACATGAACTGGTGCTGTGGATGAGCCTGAAGGTTGGACCAAAGTTTCCAACGATGGCACAATTGTAGTTTCGACCAGAGCTGGGGGTGCCGGCGGTGGAGCAGAAGGCTGGCCAACCTCCTTCTCAGCGCTGCGCCGGGCACGCTTATCCTGGAAGGATAAAAATCCAGCTGCGAAGGCTGACACTGTATCCGGAGGAGCCGATTTCAAAGTACTCAAAGAACGAGCCGAATCACTCATCTCAACGTCAGAATCTTTCTTGCCACGTTGGGAAGAAGACATCTCTCTTACGAATTTCTAAGAGAAAAGGCAGAGGTGGCTTAAGAAATGAGAAGATGTGAAGAGAATGAGGATGAGAGTCCACTACTTATAGAAAAGTTAGGAGGGATAATCCCCGCAATAAACTAGCCTCGAAAAAGTTCTCGGAAATTAAACTTAGTCGTGATTCCGATTAAAATAAGTTACTCGCCCACAAAAATCATCTTCGAGACTTTGTAGGCTGGGAGGCTAATGATTGGGGTCAAAAACGGTTCTCTCGAAAACACCGACTAAGGTTACCATTTATGGAAGTAACTTATCGAAAAAGTAGTTTGGTAAGAACAAAGCATCTTGAACCTAGGTCATCATGTAGCAACCTACGCTCACGGTACACGGATCGCCATATAGCGATCTGCACTCGCAAAGCACTGGCGACCCGCAATCATATAGCACAGGTCGCCATATGGCGACCTACACACGCAAGGTATGGGTCGCCATATGGTGACCTGCGCACCAAGCTCACGGGTTGCAATATGGCGACGTATACCCACACAGTCGGGGTCTCCATAGGGCGACCTAGACCCACACAGTCCGGGTCGCCATATGGCGACCTAGCCCTTCAAAGACCGGGTTGCCATATGGCGACCTCAGCTCTCCAAGCCTGGGTTGCCATATAGTGACATGTGTCTTTTCTTTGTATTCCTCTTTGAGTCGCGATCGAAATGCTTTACGTTGGTTCTCAATCAGAGTTCCCGTTGAGATTTTATGGTAGAAACAAGTAAGACTAGACAAACTACTTCTAGCTCGACAAATTCAGCTCCCAGGTCGACATATGGCGACCTGGATCACTCCTTTGCATTCCTATTTGAGTCGCGATCGAAATGCTTTTCGTTTCTTCTCAATTGGAGTTCCCGTTGAGATTTTATGGTAGAAACAAGTAAGACTCGACAAACAACTTCTAGCTTGACAAATACAGCTCCCAGGTCGCCATATGGCGACCTGTATCACTCCCTATAGCTCCTATCTAAAATCTTGATAAAATGCTTTTCGTTTCATCTCAATCGGAGTTACCGTTGGAACTTTACGATAAAAACTGCGAAGACTCATTTTTCGTATAAAGTTCAAACCGATCATGTAAAACGACAACGGTTGGGTTAACTCCAAAGTTGCCTAATCTCTACGAGAAGTTTGAACACATGCTTAAAATCAACGTCGTAACAAAGACGGTCTTTCAGAGAAAGTGAAAAAAATGCTTAAAGTCGGCAAAACGGCCTGAGAGGCCTAAAACGCGACTAAAAGGCCCGCTTACTTTTTCATAGAAAACCAAGCTCAGTGGTGTTACGACGGTCTATCTTTATTCATATAAAGATAAATATTGAGAAAATCAAAAGAGATATATTATTTAGCATTCATAGCAAGCTTAGAGCAATAGGCATTTATTTTATGTTTTTGATATCAAGCTACTCGATTAGGGATTTGCAGTCTTAGGTTACTAGAACTAGGATCTCGTCAACAACTTTTGTGGCCAAGGCTCTTTCCTTCTTGTAAACGCTTAAACACAGATTCAGAATAAGATTTCTTTCACTCTCCTTTTATATTAACGATCTTTTACTATTTTGTTTGTTCTCATCGTTTGATAGCTTCGCGTTTTGTTTAAAGCAGATTATTCGGAATCTCCTGGAAAAGTTAGGGCTTCCTGACTTCCTAAAATTTACGGAAATTGACGGTGTGGATTTCGGTTCCCACAAGAAGTAACAAAAATCTTTGACTTCGCAATCGTTGACTACCCCGCCATCTACAATGTGATCATGGGCACTCCCTGGCTCAAACCCATGAACGCAATCCTGTCAACCTACCACTTAGACATCAAGTTCCCAACTCCAAAAGGAACTACCGCAATCTGGGGCAGCCAGAAACAGTCGCGACTCTGTTTCTTAACTGAACACAACCTTAGACAAATCACGACTACTTCAATGGTGAAACCCAAACGAGCAAAGACTACTCAGGCACCGATTGAAAACATCTCTGAAAAAGACGATCCAAAATTGTCATGCCAAGCAACGACTCTGAATAAAGAAAGCAAGAAGGCGTCCGAGCCCAATGCAACAACCCAACTGGAGGAGACAATCCTGGAAAAAGACGTTGACCCTGCCACAGTCACCGCGACTAAGGTGGTCGACGCAACTGCGGCCGAGTAAAAACGCTCGTTGTCAAAAAACTGAACTACGAGATGGCTTGATCCTCGAGAGGGGTACATAGGCATCTTGTCCAATGACGAGTTCAACTATCCCTCTCTCTAAAAAGTGGGGGAGGGGAGCGGGTGCGTATACGTATACTCGTATACTCCTAAATTTTAAAATATACGCCTTGTACTCGATATTTTTTTTAAAAAAATTTGATAATAAGAAAACACAAATCCTGCAAATCTTTACAGTAGTGTTGCTATAGTGTCACAACTACAATAGCAATCGCCGGTTCTGCTACAGTGTCGATCGATGTGTTTGCTACAATGTCAATCGGTGCTACAGTGTCTTTGCTACACTGTCTCAGCTACAATGTCAATCGACGATGCAATGTCTCTGCTACAGTGTCGATACTATTCATTTTTTTACCTGAAATCAAGATAAACAAAAAATCAGTAATAAATAAAAATAAAATCAAACTTAAAAGAAACCTAACAGTGGGTTTAATTCTGGAGATCTTATTCACTCAACGCTTAATTTTAATCATTAGCTTGAATTCTAGAGATCTGATTTAGTCTAGATGAGAATGAAAACTTGCTCCAAAACAACTTTCAATGTCTACTCTCTGAAGCTTCATCACTCTTTTTGTGAAACCCTCCACATACTCTTCTCCTTTGTCTAGCATCTCAACAATAAGGAGCGTTCGGAGCTTTGCAAATGGCTATGAGAAGCATCTGCTGCTCACTCTGTACTTCCTGACACCATCTGAGAAGTTGGGAATCAATGATAGCTGAGGACCGTCCTTGGTCCTTTTTCTCTTCTTCCAATTCTTCCTCTTCTTTCCCACATACTTGTCTGATTTCGTGTTGGTGTCCCTTTCAAAACGATTTCCACACACATTGAACCCATTCTGCTCTGATACGCGCCTGGTGTCGATCGATGGTATATGGTCGGTGTCAATCGATGGTAGCTGGTCGGTTTCGATCTATGTTGCTTTTACTGGCCCTTTATCGACTTCACTTCTATATCTCTACCCTCTCTGAGAAGCTACCACATACATTTGATCATCAAATGCCACACTTTAAGAACCTAGATGCGTACCTCTATCCGGTGGGATAGGAAATTTAACTTCCAATATAGCACAAGGAACCACAAACTTCACAGGGTCATGTATCAACTTCACTCTTTTGTGAATCCCAACAGCTTCTTCTACACAAATAGGTGGTTGCAGATGTTTAGGAACAACAAGGTGTGAACCCTTGGACTTGTGAATTCTCTCCTCAACCGTTTCTGGTTCAATCATGTAACCTGACTCTTCGTCCAATGATGGGTGTCGATCGATATCAAGTGGTGTTTGTCGATCAAAGCTCTCAACAAAAGAGGTTTCAGATGGGATCAATTGCCCTTGTTCTGTTGTATCGACATCCAGCTGATTGGTGTTCATTGTTGGCCTTTCTAATGAGCGGTGTGCATTAAGGCTTCACATGGGTGGGTGTCGATCGATGCTCATATGCTGTTGTCGATCATCGGTCTCCCGTTGATGTTGATCGATGTCATCTTGTTGGTGTCGATCAATGGCGTGCGTTTTAACACAGTACATATTTGAAAGATGCGGGGTTGTGTGGCGAAGTCTGAGTGGCTCTGAATTCTTACTGTTCCTACGCAGTCTTCAATGGGTGTCGATTGATGCTCAGCTGATGGTGTCGATCTACACCAGTGCTAGCTGCCAAAGGACATATAACTTTCGACTAGAAAAACACCTTCTTCCAGCTTCTCATGCTTGATTACTTCCCCAAAGTTATTATCTAAAATCTCATCAACCTGATGCCTCTTGCTCTCCTCAGCTTTCTCTTTAACCAGAGCTTCTTGCTTCTTTACAGCTTCTGCTGTCTGAAAAACCTGGGTGTCTAGCATCATGACATGGGCTTCCAAGGCTTCAAATTTTCCATTCAGCTCTTTGTGGATATAATCCAACCTCAGATTTAAGTATGCGCTTGTAATATGCTGAATTTCTATGACTCGTTCCAGAATAGATTCCATCCTCTCATATATATGATTCTCGTCCTCTTCTGTAGCCTGTTCCAACAACGGGACTTCATGTACATGATCAGTTTTTTCCTCGACCTCAATGATCTTGTCATTATTCATAACACCTGATTGTATCATGTGAGTATCTATATTCCTGATATTGTTGCTAGACACAAAGTTCTGAACTAGTCTCTTAGCTTCCTCTAGAGTCCTGGTTTCAAAGTTCCTTTCGCTTGCCTGATCCAGCATTATATGATACTGAACATTAATAGCCTTGCAGAAGAATCCCAGTAGTTGAACTTCCATGAAACCATGACGTGGACAGTCTTTTTGGTACCCCCTAAATCTGTCCCAAGAACTTCTGAACCCTGCAGTAGGTTCTTGAGAGAATGTCAAAATCTTATCACCTAGCTCTTCGGTCTTCGCATCATCAAAAAAATAGTCAGAAACGCAGTTTTGACATCGTTCCAGGTAGTGAGAGATCCTGGTGGTAGAAGTTTCAGACAAACAACTGCATTCCCAGAGAGAAAATACTTAAATAACTTGCAGAGGAGATAGTATGTAGTTCTTTCATGCTCCGGGATTCTAAACACAAAGTCCTCTAGTGTTTCAAGGTGGTCCATGGAATCTTCATGGGGAAGGCCATGAAAGGGGTACTTGCGCACATGATTAAAGTATGCAGGTCTTATCTGACCGTCGATCTCCTGAATTTCTTGAGGTTGAATCACAGACCTGTTAACATAGAGTTAAGTAGGCCTGGTCAATTCTGCTATCGATCAATGCTCAGGGATTACAGCCCCCTCGTCTTTCTCTGTCTTCCCGCAAATAGTATCGATCGACGGCAAAGTGTGGGTGTCGATCGACGTCATGATGTTAGTATCGGTTGACGGTGAAGTATTGGAGTCGATCGATGCTCACTTCTCTTTGATAGAGATCACTACTTGGAGGGTGTCGACTTCCCTCGTAGACTTATGGATCGTGCACGAATCAGTAGGTTCCTTTTTTGAACAACCCAAAAATCCTCTCCTCATTGCTTCCTGATACTAATATGTATGTACGTGAAGCACAAGAAAAAAATTATGTAAGTAAACTAATATAGAAAAATACGTAGACTAAATCAAACAAATTGAGTCTAATGGCGAATCCTTGCTCCCCGACAACGTCGCCAAATTTGACAGGAGAGTTTTTATGTATTTTAATGCAAACTCTATCAAATTAATCCTACGAACTCCTCTTGCCAAGAGAGGTCAAATTGTAGTATTTAGGGATCGAATCCACATGGAGCGTGGACACACAATAAACTCAATACAATCGCGATTAAGCTAGGCAAATAGATTAATAAGCAGTAAATAAACTGTATTAGATAATTGATTGATTGGTAAGTAAACAATAATAATAAATAGCTAGATCTAGGGTTTCAGGCAAGTGGATTATAGAGGATATAAGCTAAGGGTATTAATCATAGAACTCGATATCTAATGTAAAAGATGACCAGCTCTCGCTGTGAGTCTAATTTATTGACTAAGTCCAATATCTCAGCTCTCGCTTGTTGACACAGAATGACCGTCGATCGATGACAATGATTCTGCGTCGATCGATGGTCTCTTGAGTCAAGCTTTATAACCTAATTCAATAAGTTCACTAAATTAACTAAATCAACTCTCGTTTGTTCTAGCAACCTAGCTCAACATGATCAATTTTGGTAGTAGACCATGCTCTCGCTTGCGCCTAACAATCCTATGATCAGGGTTCTAGTTAGCTACTCTAGAACATAAGCAATAAGCACAATTCTTTGATAGATCTAATAATCACCCTGACAATTCTATTGTTTGGCTAATCCATCAATACTATTAGTAAACCCTAACCTAAAAAGAGATCTACTCAGACATGATCTTTGTCACAGAAATCACAGTTGAAATTTATATATATATATATATAATAAAGAACCAAAGGAGTTCCAGGAAGACTCTGAAGAAGTTCCTTCCTTACCCTAAAACAATGAATAAAAGAAAGCTTGGTAAGTATTGCCGTCAACAAGGGCTTAGAAAACATATAAATATGGTTTTAAGTCGTCCAAGGGCATTCTGGTAATTTGTGATGGCTTCTGGGCTCAAGTCGGTCATAAAACAAGCCGCGCCTGTATTCTGGGATCACTGTCGATTGACACTAAGGATATGCCGTTGATTGACACTAAGGCTGTGCTGTCGATCGACACTCATTCATCTTCTCGACAGCTTCCTCTCGCGATGCAGACAGACCACTCTCCAGTAAAACATGCATAACTTTGGCTCTAGGATCCTGATTGACCTCAACCCGGTGACATTGGAAATCTAACTCAAAGATCTATTGCATGTCAAAATATAAGCTCAATCTCACCGTGGGAAGGTATCCATCCATAGCTAAACATCTGATGCATCTGCGCAGTTCTGCAACTCTAAAAGCTCCAGAATCACTAAAGTTCTCCAGAACGTACCTGAACCTGAAAATACTCTAAAACATACTCAAAACACATATAATAAACTCTAAAATATGGCTGATATCATTGCACAATATTGGTAAATATCATGCCCTATTAACTCCCGCAGACTTAACCTTTTGCTTGTCCTCAAGCAAACAAAGCATGTGAAAGAAGTTTTGAAAAACGGAGTCACATAATGTCTAAGTACTACTATCACCCTACTTTCTTGCAACCACATTTTATCAATTCGACCACATAGAAACTTTATGTACCCTATCCTAGTATATCAACCAAATTCATTCTACCAACAACTTAGCAAATACTAGCTTGAGTCACCCCTCTACTGATCTCATTTTTTTACATAAAATAAAAGTGCAGGCTTTAGCTTGGGAGTATCGATCAAAGGACAGATGGACTCTTACCTCTGCAAGTACATGAACAACTAGACACAAAGTCTTCTTGATCCCTTTCTTCCTGCTTTTATCTCTTCTCAGAATCTTTTTGGATCTCAAACTTAATGGACAATGATGTCATCTTATTTTCGATTTTCTCTTCTTGTTTTCCTTTTTTCTGTTCATTATTTTTTTTTGCTTTTTGGGAAAAGTCGTAGGAGAATAGTGGGGTCATTGGTAATTTACCTATACCTCGCTTCCAACAATGTGTGATCATTCCTCTGAATTAGAATAGTGGGTCATTTGTAATTTACCTACCCCTAAGCATCTCGAGAAGTCATCTTAATCTTTTAAATTTTTAAACTTTTAAGTAGATGCTGAAGAGAGAGAGAGAAAGGAACCAAAGGTGCAATGACTTGTACCTACAAACTTGCAAAAAGAATCCAATCCAGTGTATACCAAGCCCCAAAGCAAGCAAATAATGTCAGGATTAGTGTTGGAAATCAGCTTCGGTTCCTTCAAACTTTCTAAGCAAGTGTGATATAGTGGCAGGATGATCCTCTTTGGTATCTCTAGTAATCTCTACAAACAACCTTCTAAGAATGGTGCTAAAGTGTGGTTAGTCAATAATAAATCTTGATCATAGTCTCCTTCTTGACTCAAGCAAACTTTTTAAAAACTTATATATATATATATATATATATAGCAAATAAAACTCAAAACAAATCAAATAGCGTTAGAGAACCTCTCCCAGACATAAATTACACTGTCCCCAGTGTAATCCGTCCCGGATTGGTTAGGAAAAATTAAATCATAAGTAAATATCTTAAGTAGAAAATTCGACATCTCTCTCTATAAGGGAGTGTCGATCGATGGTGGGCAAGTGGGATCGTTCGATGTTTGCGATCCATTATCGATCGATGCTGATTCTTCAAACTCGATCGATGGTTCACTTGTAAATTTCTACTTCTTTTTTTTTTAGAATAAGTATAAAATTCAGAATAGAATACAATATTAGTAAACCTCCCCAAGACTTAAACAACACTATCCCCAGTGTCATTCATTCTGAGGTTGGTGAAGAAAATAAACCATAAGGACAAAATTTAATCAAGGAAAACGGTATACCTGCTCGCTGGATATAACCATCGATCAATACAATTAAGTGGTGATCGATCAATACTAGGGTTGCTCTATCAATCTATGCTGGCCAGCCATTGATCGATGCTTGTGTAAACTCATGTTCCTTGATCTGAAATAAATAAAACATAAATAGTCACTAAGAAACAAAAATAAGTTTTTTTTTTATGAGCAATATCGTTCTACAATATCATTGCTACAGTGTCACATCTACAGTAATGTAACTACAGTGTCGATCGCAGGTTCTTCTACAATGTCGACCGATGTGTTTGCTAGTGTCGAGCGATGCTACAGTGTCTCTGCTACACTGTCGATCGACACTGCAATGTCTCTGCTATAGTGTCGACACTGTTCATATTTTTTTTACCTGAAACCAATGGAAACGAAAAATCAGTAATACATGAAAATAATACCAAATTATCAATTAGATTTAGGGTTGAATGATAGCAATTATGGATCAGCTCAAAAGTAGGATTGCTAGATTAAGTTAATATTCATCAATTGACTTGTGCTTAATGCTTGCATTCTAGAGTAGCTAACTAGGATCTCGATGATAGGACATAGATAACTACGAAAGTAGGTTATGTGCCAGAATAGACTTTGTTGAACTAGTCTGTTAGGCGCATGCGAGAGCTGGTTAATAAGTCTGGTGGACTTATCAAATCTTGCCCCACACTTCGTTCTAATTTCACCCTCGATCGACATCAGGCCTTAGCCGTCGATCGATGGTGTTTCTTTTTGCTTGCATACGAGAGTTGGAGTTAAAAGAGTCAGAATAGTTAACATTTGAGTTCTAGTATATTTACATTTCCATGTTTCCTATTCCCTATAATTCATTTGGCTTGAAACCCTAGACTATCATATTTACATTTATATTTACATCTAGTTAATTAATAACATATTTCCATATTTACATAATTAGCATATTTGTATTAGTAGCATATTTCCATATTTTATCCCTACCTCTCGATAAGGAATATTTCCTTAATTGATTGTTCACCACTAATATATATTCATATATATATATTTACCTAGCTTAGTCTTTAGAAATAACAAAAAATATTGTGTGTCATTGATCCTTGTGGATTGGATCCTTGTGGATTCGATCCTTAAGTGCTACACCTGATCTCTCTTGGTAAGGGTATTATCTTATGTGTTAAGATTATGGTTAATTTAATAGTAAATTATTTAGGATAGTTATATCCTGCTAGAACAATAAATAAACACCCATTTTAGATGGCTGGAATTCTTCTGAGCTCTCCCCTAATGCTAATATAATGGATCATATATCCAGTTGTAGGAAAGTATTAGGACAATGGAAAAGAGAAAAGGATTTGAATGCTGCAAGATCTAAAGTCTAAGGTGGATAATCTCTATTCAGATGATGATGCCACAACAGAAGAGATAGGCGCAACGCTAAAGGAACTTACAAAGGCTCTTAAAGCTAAGGAACATACCTGGAAGTAGAAGAATAGAGTTTTCTATTTCATAGAAGGGAATTTGAATACCAAGTTCTTTCATGCCATTATCAAACAGAGAAGACCCATAAAATAAAATTACGGGTGTTCTTGATTATGCTGGAAATCTAGTGGAGGATGAGGAAAAACTAGTAGCCATTGCTATTAATTACTACTGTTGGGGTCAAAAATGGTTCTCTCGAAAACACCGACTAAGGTTACCATTTCTAGAAGTAACTTATTGAAAAAGTAGTTTGGAAAGAACAAAAAGCATCTCGAACCTAGGTTGTCATATGACAACCTACATTCGCATATGGCGACCCAGACTCTCAAAGCATGGGTCGCCATATGGTGACCCACACTCGTAAAGCACGGGTCGTCATATGACAACCCGCACTTGCAAAGCATGGGCGCCATATGGCGACCCACACATGCAGACATATGGCGACCCGCACTCGCAAAGTACGGGTCGCCATATGGTGACCCGCACTCGCAGATCACGAGTTGCCATATAACGACCCGCAATTGCAAAAGCATGGGTCGCCATATGGCGACCCACACTCGCAAAGCACGGATCACCATATGGTGACCCGCACTTGCAAAGCATGGGTCACCATATGGCGACCCACACTCACAAAACACGGGTCGCCATATGGCAACCCGCACCCGCAAAGCACGGGTCCCCATATGGCGACCCCCACTCGCAAAGCACCGGTCGCCATATGGCGACCCACACATGCAGATCACGAGTTGCCATATAACGACCCGCAATTGCAAAAGCATGGGTCGCCATATGGCGACCCACAATTGCAAAGCACGGGTCTCCATATGGCGACCGCACCCACAAGGTACTGTTCACCATATAGCGACCTACGCACCAAGACTATGGGTCGCCATATGGCAACCTGAACCCGTACGATCCGGGTTGCCATATGGTGACCGAGACCCACACAGTCCGGGTCACCATATGGCGACCTGTGTATCTTCTTTGTGTTCCTCTTCGAGTCTCGATCGAAATACTTTTCATTTTGTCTCAATTGAAAGTTCCCTTTGAGATTTTACGGTAGAAACAAGTAGGATTCGACAAACAACTCTTAGCTCGACAAATGCAGCTCCTAGTTCGCCATATGTCGAACTGGATCACTCCCAGGTCGCCGATGACTCCTTTGCATTCCTATTCGAGTCGCGATCGAAATGATTTTCGTTTCGTCTCAATCAGAGTTCTCGTAGAGATTTTATGGTAGAAACAAGTAAGACTCAACAAACAACTCCTAGCTCGACAAATGCATCTCCCAGGTCGCCATATGGTGACCTGGATCACTCCTTTGGATTCCTCTTCGAATCATGATTGAAATGGCTTTCATTTTGTCTTGATCGGTGTTACCGTTGGAACTTTTCAATAAAAAACGCGAAGACTCATTTTTTGTATAAAGTTCAAACCGATCGTGTAAAATGGCAACGGTTGGCTTAAGTCCAAATTTGCCTAAGCTATACGAGAAGTTTGACCCCATACTTAAAATTGACGTCGTATCAAAGACGGTCTTTTCAGAGAAAACGAAAAAGCGCTCAAAGTCAGCAAAACAGCCTGAGAGACCTAAAACGCTACTAAAAGGCCCGCTTACGTTTTCATACAAAACGAAGCTCAGTGGTGTTACGACGGTCTTGTCTTTATTCACACAAAGATAAATATTGAGAAATCAGAAGATAAATGCAAAGTTTTAGAAGATAACCATGAAGATCGAGAGAAAATTGAATATTCCCGAAGTGATAAACTCGACAAGGGGCAGAAAATGAAGCGCAAAACTGCCTTGAAGACGAGTACATAAGAGAAGGCGAGGCTGAAGGAAAAGAGATAGAAATTTTAACATTCATAGCAACTTAGAGCAATAGGCATTTATTTCCGTTTTTGATATCAAGCTACTACTCGTTTAGGGATTTGCAATCTTCGGTTACTAGAACTAGGATCTCGCCAACAGCTCTTGTGGCCAAGGCTCTTTCTTACTTGTAAACGCTTAAACGCAAACTCAGAATAAGATTTATTTTATTCTTCTTTTACTATGTTTTAATTCTTTGCTATTTCGTTTGTTCTCATTGTTTGATTGTCTCGCGTTTGGTTTAAAGCAGATTGTCTGGGATCTCCTCGGAAAGTTAGGGTTTTCTGACTTCCTAAAGTTTACGGAAATTGACAGTGCAAATTTTGGTTCCCACAACTTCAGAGACGTGTTTGCAACTTCCAATTCGGAGCTCGTTGCGGAGGCCCTGGCCAATGTCACTACAACAATTTCTTACCAATTGAATGCGGTCTTACGTCTCCTGATTCAGAATGGGAAGTAAAGTTAGCTCTGTTTGCAATGCACCCAGAAAAGACACATGGTCTCCATGGCCTTACAACCATGTTCTATCAAAAAATTTGGGATATTGTGTAAGATGACTTAACCCGTATGGTTAATAAATTTCTCTTCGGTGGAGTAATGGTCAATGGCCTCAACGATGCCAATATATGTCTAACCTCAATTATTTATGGAAAGGTATGAGTTATGCGTTTAAACTGTCAAAGAATTTCTTCTTCTTCTTCTTCTTCTCTCTCTCTCTCTCTCTCTCTCTCTCTCTCTCTCTCTCTCTCTCTCTCTCCCTCTCTCTCTCTCTCTCTCTGCAGAATTTTTTATGGAAGAACAAACTCATCAGCTTCCAGAGGGGCTAAGAGTAGCATGGAAGGACAGTTGCAATCCCAAAAAATAAGTTGGGTTTGTTATTAGACTGCTCGAGGATTTCGAGTTGGTGTTTCGGCTGAAGTATGGGTGGAACTTGTTTACAAATGCATGATCTTTCTGGGTTACTTGGGCTGAAAGTAAATGTCTTTGGAGNNNTTTCTCTCTCTCTCTCTCTCTCTCTCTCTCTCTCTCTCTCTCTCTCTCTCTCTCTCTCTCTCTCTATGTGCGGAATTTTTTATGGAAGAACCAACTCATCAGCTTTCAGAGGAGCTAAGAGTAGCATGGAAGGACAGTTGCAAGCCCAAAAAATAAGTTGGGTTTGTTATTAGACTACTTGAGGATTTTGAGTTGGTGTTTCGGCTGAAGTATGGGTGGAACTTGTTTACAAATGCATAATCTCTCTGGGTTACTTGGCTGGAAGTAAATGTTTTTCGCCGAATGCCTTTCTGGCTTACGTAAGATTCACCAAGACTGTCCAGAGCTGTTAGAAGTATGCTCCAAAAAGAAGCTTGGTGGTCGATTGTGAAATGTGATGTGAGAAATGGTCAGTCTGCTTT
The DNA here is from genome assembly GCA_012274485.2 of Sinapis alba. Lineage (NCBI taxonomy): Eukaryota > Viridiplantae > Streptophyta > Magnoliopsida > Brassicales > Brassicaceae > Sinapis > Sinapis alba. The sequence continues at coordinate 39,621 of MU106126.1, forward strand.
GTTCTGGTTTGATTCATGAAATTATTTGGGTTCTTTATTTGAGTTTGTGGGGCTCTAGGGTGCTCATCAGCTGTGACTCATACTAACAGTATTACTGGCAGATGCAACCACTAATGGAGAATGGAATGTCCCATCAGTAAGGTCTCCTAAAGTTGAAACTCTGCAAATTCTCATGAAAACATTATATCCTCCATCACAGTCAGATGGTAATGAAAAGTATCTCTAGATAGAAGCAAATAGGACATTTGGATCATATTTCTTATCAAGAGTAACTTGAGAGCATAGAAGGGACCCTTCTCCGGTCCAGACATGGTATGAAGTCAATTGGTTTAAACATCACATACCACAAAACTTTTTTATCTCTTTGATAGTGTTACTTCGGAGACTCCCAACGAGAGACAAGCTGAGAAAGAGATTGTGGCAGTGTTAATTAAGGCTAGGAATGCCTGTTCATCTATGAGAAAATTACCCAAAATAAACAGCCATGGGAAGTTTGTTGTTCCATGTTTGATACCAGGGGTTGAGTACATTTCTTCTCTCCTGATATTGGGTTCACAATTAGTCTCATGTCTAAGGACATTGTTGAGATCTTGGGTCTTGTTACATGAGTTCAAAAGCTGACTATGCAGTTTGTAGAATTTTCCACCTAGTCTTTACTAATTTTTTTGATGTGAAAATACTAAATTGTATTGATCCAATTGATTTTTAGGTAGTGGAGATAGGCAATAATTTTGATAGACCTTTGATTTTATGGGGAGGAGTTTCTGGTCACAGTTGTTGCAGTATTTGGCTTGCCTAAAACAAAGATAATGTTTGCACACATCGAGACTTTTTTAAGGCTCCCAACGAGAGACTCCCAACGAGAGACAAGCTGAGAAAGAGATTGTGGCAGTGTTAATTAAGGCTAGGAATGACTGTTCATCTATGAGAAAATTGCCCAAAATAAACAGCCATGGGAAGTTTGTTGTTCCATGTTTGATACCAGGGGTTGAGTACATTTCTTCTCTCCTGATATTGATTTCACAATTAGTCTCATGTCTAAGGAAATTGTTGAGATCTTGGGTCTTGTTACATGAGTTCAAAAGCTGACTATGCAGTTTGTAAAATTTTCCACCTAGTCTTTACTAATTTTTTTGATGTGAAAATACGAAATTGTATTGATCCAATTGATTTTTAGGTAGTGGAGATAGGCAATAATTTTGATAGACCTTTGATTTTATGGGGAGGAGTTTCTGGCCACAGTTGTTGCAGTATTTGGTTTGCCTAAAACAAAGATATTGTTTGCACACATCGACAAGAATTTATATTACAAAGTTGTGTCTATAGACAAAAGTATGTATCTATCCTCTTCTGTTAGTGTGATTAATGGATATATATATATCCTCTTCTGTCTCAAGTGATAACATCACATGTGTTAGTGTTTTTTTCTCTCTTCCACATGTTTTAATGAATCAAATTTTGGCTGTATATAATCGATCATATTGATTCTCCAGTGAGTTTGAACTTTACTATGTGTGGGATTAACTTCCTTGCTGCTACCTCTGATTACCTTGATAAGATTTCTTAGAGAGGATTCAGTGAAGCTTTCCTTCAGTGGTTGGCTAGAAAGGTTTTTGGGCTTCTTTTAAGGTGGATGTATGTATTCTATGATTTCATTGAAGGCACCGGTTTCTTATAAGGAGCTTGAAGTGGTGTTTTGATGTATGACCTCTCTAGCATTACTTGTAAAGCCCGTTTTGTGATTTTTCTATTAATGAAATGTCTAAAATGCATTAATTTCAAGTATAAGATCGATAGCCTCTACCTTTGACCTCTCTTACAGAAAAACATTGTCTTGGCGTTTATCGAAAGGCATATCCATCTAATTATGAGGCGGGGATGGTCCATGTCCTATGTATAACAATATTATAATATACTTAGAAACATAATTTATTGATATTAAAGAAGTTTTGGTATTTTTAGAAGATATATCTTTGACCTGATACTTTTTGGGTAAGTTGTTAACATTATTAGTCAAAACTCATATCCGAATATATATTATTGTATTATTTTGTTTCACCTATGAATACTGATATATAGCACATTTATGGAAATATAAAAAAATAAAATAAAGGTCATATAAGAAAACAAACCTTTTCGAACAAAAATAAATAAAAATCAAAAGATCTCACCAATTCATTGATAGCGAGTGATCAAATCATGCATATACAGCCAAAATTTTTGGGTACACGTGAATAGTTGTTGGATTTGAGTTTCGTTTTTCATTGAAGAAAAGTATTTATCAATAATTATATTTTATTTGATAATTATATTTTTTTGGGGTGTAGCTACTGATGGAACCAATAACTTTTTGTATGATCAACTATGGAAGTTATGTGCTGGTCCTCTATTTGATCTTCAGAAAGTGGGAGAAAAAATATTTTATTTTCCTCAAGGGCATATAGAGCAGGCAATATTTTTTTATTTTTATACAAAATTATTATATTCTCACATACGTTTTGATTTGCAGAACTTACAAAATATTTAATGGTATTACCAGCTAGTCACATCTATAAACGATGAGCTATGTCAATTACAACCAGTTGTTTATATTCCTTCAAAAAATTGCTGCAATGTTTTTAGTATCAAGCTTAAGGTATGTTTCATTGATTATTTATGTTTCTTATTTATTAAATGCATATGAGCAATACTAACTTATTGTAAATGATATTGATTTGGGTATACTTTTATGTATGGTCTTAGGTAGAGACTACTACAGATGAAATTTATGCATAAATTTCCTTGTTACCTGATACATCTGTGAGTGGCAAAATAATATTTTATTTCCTTATTAACTTAATTGCAGGTTTTCTTAATAACTATTTTAATTAATATTATTAATTTTATTTTTTAGAAAGTTGAAATCCCAACTCCTGAACATGAAAACAACATACAAAACTTTAACTATTTTACGAAGGTGTTAAGTGCTTCTGATACCAGTAAAAAGGGTGGTTTTGTTTTGAATAAAAGACATGCCACTGAATGTCTTCTTCTACTGGTATTAATATTGACTTACATTGAATCAAATTGTAATTTCTATGTAACATGTGTGTCAAATATTTTTTTGGATACATCTCAACTAATGCCAAGTCAAGAGAAAAGTGCTAAAGATATTCATGGTAATGAATGGAAATATAAACACACTTTAAGAGGTAACAAATTTTTATTGATATCAAAATCTGCGAGTAGTGATTACTGATTTTTTTTTACGAACAATCAACTAGGTACACCACAAACACATCTTTTCACATCTGGTTGGAATGAGTTTGGAAAAGGAAAATATTTGGTTGTTGGAGACTCTTTTGTATTCCTTCGGTATATTTTTTTTTCATTTTACATCTCAGTTGTTTCTTGGACTTTTGATTTTAAATATTTTTATCATAGAGGAGATAATGGGGAATCACGAGTTGGAATCAGAAAAGCAGCTCATCATCAACAAGACAACATACCATCATCACTAATATCAAAGGAGAGTATGCACCATGGTGTAGTTGCTACTGCATTGAATGCTATTAAAAGCAAATGTATGTTTGTTGTGTTCTATAAGCCAAAGTAGAGAAAAATATTTTGTTAATAAATTAAACATTATGAAAATAGCTTATTCAACAAATACATTTTTATTTATTAGATGTGATGATATCAGGTCGAGCCAATTCCTTGTCAACTTCCATAAAGTTATAGATGGAGTGAATACGAAATTTAGTATAGGCTCCAGATTTTTGATGAAGTTTGAAGGAAGAGATTTTAATGAAATAAGGTAAATTTTGAACATTTATTTTACTTTTTTAATATAAGATTACTTACACAAATGATTTTACTACACTAGATACTATGGAACAATAGTAAGAGTGAGAGATTTCTCTACTCATTGGAAGGATTCTGAATGGCGAAGTCTAGAAGTAAGATTAGCACTAGTTCTACTTTAATTATATTGTTTTAGAATACTTTTTGAAAATTTATAAATAATTTCCACTAACTTTGTTTTATAGGTACAATGGGATGAAGATGCAACAATTCCAAGACCTGATAAGGTATCTCCATGGGAGATCAAGCCTTTAACACATTCATCAAAAATTCTAAAATCAGGTTTTCCAAAACATAAACGTCAAAGTGAAATACATGAGTTTGGTAAGTTAACAATTCTCAGTAAGTTAAAACTTCTTTGTAAATTAGTTATCATTCTATCTCCTTCATTTTTGAACACCTTATTTTTTTTCTTCTTATAGGTTCAAATATGTGGGTTCCTACATTGACCCAAGGCCAAGAAGTTGGAAATCCAAGCATACAGTCTTCGGTGAGCTACTCATTACCTCCCATGTCCAAACCAAACTACAATGAGCCAATGGTTCAAGCAGTAAAAGAAACGTCAACCACCACCGTGGCTACTAGCTACAGACTGTTTGGAGTTAATCTAGCAATTCCCACAAAAACAAAGGAATACGTAGCACCAGTTGACTCATTTAAAAAGCCTAAGATTTCTAAAATCTTTGAAGAAGAAAAGGTTGACCACATCCAAACAAGAAGTTATACTAAGGTATAAAACAGATCACCATCTTCTCATTTTTTACTTATTAGTCAAGTTTAAACTATTTATTAAGTACAACTAAAACATGGATTTTCATTAAACAAAATATGTCATTTATTACATTATATGTATATATATATATATATATATATATATATATATATATATATATATATTTATACATGTGTGTGTGTGTTTGTTTGCATCTATAGTTTTATTCTGATCTTAGAGTTTAAATAAAAATTGCATATTTTTAATAGATTTAGATGACTATAAAGTTCATATTGTTTTATATGGATATTGATCAGGTTCGTATAGAAGGGGCCTTGGGGAGAACTGTGGATTTAACAGTTTTTGATGGCTACAATCAGTTGATCGATGAAATAGAAAGACTCTTTGATATCAAAGGCAAATTACATATGCACAACCAATGGAAAATAGTTTTCATAAACGCTGATGGAGATATGATGCTTCTTGGAGATGATCCGTGGCCGTAAGTTTTTTCTTTCTTTCTTTTTCTTAATATTTTGGAATTTTAATAAGTGTTTTTAACTTTATATAGCAAATTTTTCAATATGGCGAAGGAAATAGTCATATTTTCAAAAAAACGATGCTAAGAAAAGGAATGAAGATAACAAATTCTCTGAAGGGGACCCAACATTAACAACATCAATCTTACCACCAGATGTCGACAACAATTAAAGAGAGTTTTGGTTTTATAAAGTAAAACTTGCTTGCTTTATAATATATTAAAGATAAGACTTGGAAATGTGTGTGACTTAAAACTTATAAGTATATTATGGAATGTCTTTGCATTTTATGATTAATGTTTTTTCTAGTGATTGAAGTTTTTTATATGAAACAAATATCTTTTAGTTTTTGTTTTCACTTTTAATATTTTGTTGACATGTTAATTATTATGGATGTATGTCATATATGTGTGCTCTTACACAAGTGTGGTTAAAGGTATGATTTTACACACAAATGTTTCAAGGAAGGAAGCTTGAGAAACAGTAAGAAGCCATAAGCTTTTATTTAGAACAATTCTTGGTATAATTTTTTCTTGAGATAACTTTTTCGGTGCACCAATTTTCTGTTTATAAAAAACTTTTTCTCTCCCCACTAAAAAGTTCATTCTAAAGGGGATTAGGGTATGGTACGACCAACAGTGTGGCCTCTCGACGCCTTTGAGAAATCTCTAAGATGGATTTGAGGAAGCGCATCCTCTCATCTCCCCCCTCTCTTCAAAGTTCTCTCATGTTAGGGCTGCCTTTTTGCCAGTCGACTCTCCGTCTCGTGATGGGTCGTAAGTTTCAAAATAGGTTCTTGGGTCGTCTGGCGTGGCAGGATATGGGCCTCTGGTTTCATTGGAAAGTTGGTCCACCTAATTCTTCTCCTCCGACGTAAGGACTATATTCTCCAAGGGTTACCCCTCCGGTATCTCCTGGGAAAGTAAGGGTTTCCTAACTTCCTAAGTTTACGGAAATCGACGGTGTAGATTTCGGTTCCCACAGTTTGGCGCTACAAGGAGGGGGACTTACGGATCAATCTTTCTCGCAACCACAAAACACTCGGTCAAACATGTCAGCTGACGATCTCAACAACCAACAACCTCGCGATGACACAAGCCGCGGCAACGTTTACAACACTCCTGCGACCAACATTCTTGCGGTTAACGCTGAGCCTAACACCGCGTCAGTTAAGGAGATGAAGAAACTAATCTCCGCCTATGAAAAAGGGTGGAAGAGTAGGATAAGCTCATGGGATCTCTCACTAAACGGGTCAAAACCCTAACTGTGAGAACCCAAGTTGTCCTTCCTCGCGGAACCACTAGGATCCGAGGAAGAAGACTCAATTTCATGACTCCTTTTGTCCGGTCCGGAAATGCGCATGAGAAGCAGTCGGAACAAAATCCAGACAAAATCACTCATGTGCCAGCACGGAAAAATCCGGGCGATCTTACACCATTGGAAGAGGACAAAGAAGAGGGTGAAATCGAGCGCGTCAACGTGGACTTCAACAGTGAGCCCGAGCCTTCGGACAAAGACACAGACGTGCATCCACGAAGGATAAGGAGCTACACGGCTCAGGAAGACTTGCTCGACAAACCCATGACGGAGGAGGAAGAAAACATCTTCTGGGTAAAGCATGAGAAGTTGGCTGAAGAGCTGACTCGGAGAACTCGCAGCAAACGTCGACAGGCTCGGAAAATTGCCGACGATGATTTTGAGATCTCATGAAAATGGTCGCAGAAGTGAAAGAGGTGAAATCTTAGATTCATCATGCGACTAGCTCTGCGCCTGAGATAGACCAGCTGCTCAAGGATCGGATCGTGGAAAGATCATGGTGACAACGTACAATGGTACGACTAATCCCAAAGCACACCTACGGGCCTTGGAGATCACAATGGGAAGGGCCAAGTTTAGAGACAGTGAGAGAGACGCCGGCCAATGCCGCTTGACTAATCCCAAAGCACACCGCGCTCGAATGGTTCTCCCTCCTTAAGGAAAAATTCAATTGGAAGCTTTCGCCAACTAGCTTTAGAGTTTCTCAAGAAGTACTCGATGTTCATCAATCGAGAAACTTCCAACGTCGATCTATGGAGCTTAGCTCAAAGGTAAGCTGAATCACTCCACAAATTTATCAACCAATTCAAGCTCGTTATGGCAAGAGTCAGTGGGATCACCGATAGGGTAGCTGTAGACGCACTTGAAAAGACGCTCTGGTACAAATCTAAGTTTAGAAAGTGGATCACCTTTGAAAAACCGTGTACAATTCAAGACGCGTTGCACAAGGCCATAAACTACATCATGATTAAATAAGAGACCAAGGTTCTGTCGCAAAAGCACAAACCAACTAAAATTTCTTCAAAGGATTGGGCTCCAGATCAAAAGTCGAAAAGGAAGAAAACTGCCCATCGAGAGGGAGAAGAAAACGAGGGGGCGCACAACTATGCCATCAACTCCGGCTTTGAACAAGGGTGAACCTCATGCAACATGTGGACCCAAAATCCCAATTACAATGAGAGCGTCTTCTGCGACTTCCATCAGACTCGCGGCCACTCGACCATCAACTGCAAAGTTCTCAGAGCGAGATTGGCAGCGAAACTAATCGCAGGGGAACTCTCCAGGGTAACGAGCGTCAAGGACCTCATCCGCGACTATGATCGTCCCCCGAAATCTGACAAGCCTCCCAAGACCTAAAGCTCTTCAGGGGATAAACGCGAAAGGAGGCATGATGAGAAGGGCAACGACAACAACCGACGCAAGAATAACATGATCATCGGAGGATCACAGTTCTGCGGTGACACAGTCTCATCAATCAAGGTCTATCAGTGAAAGGCTGAAGCAAGCGAGAACTGTCCTACCTGGTCTCCACCCTTGGACGGCCAAAATAACGCCATCACCTTCAAGGAGGAAGAAGCTGGTGGAATCGATCAATCCCACTGCAACTCGCTTGTCATCGATCTCATAATCAAAGATCTCGAGGTCGCCAGAGTCCTCATCAATACTGGGAGCACAGTTAACGTCATCTTCCACGATACACTCAGGAGGGTAAACATCACCCTGAAATAGGTCATACCAACGCCAAAGCCGTTAACCGGTTTCTCTGGCATAACCAAAATGACTCTCAGATCGATCAAACTTCCGGTTATGGCAAAAGAAGTAACAAAAATCTTCGACTTCGCAGTCGTCGACTACCCCGCCATCTACAATGTGATCATGGGCACTCCCTGGCTCAAAGCCATGAAGGCAGTCCCGTCAACCTTGGGCAGCAAGAAACAGTTGCGACTCTTATTCTTAACTGAACACAAGCTGAGACAGATCACGACTACTTCGATGGTGAAACCCAAACGAGCAAAGACCACTCAGACACCGACTGAAAACGTCTCTAAAAAAGCTTATCCAAGATCGTCATCCCAAGAAACAGCTCTGAATGAAGAAACCAAGAAGGCGTCCAAGCCCAATGCAACAACCCAACCGGAGGAGAAAATCCTGGAAAAAGACGTTGACCCTGCCACAGTCACCGCGACTAAGGTGGCCGACGCAACTGCGGCCGAGTAAAAACGCTCGTCGCCAAAAAAGTGAACTACACGATGGCTTGATCCTCAAAAGGGGTACGTAGGCAGCTTGTCCAATGACAAATTCAGCTATCCCCCTCTCTAAAAGGGGGGGGGGGGGGAGCGGGTGTATATACGTATATTCGTATACTCCCACATTTTAAAATATTCGCCTTGTACTCGATATTTTTGTAAAAAAATGATAATAAGAAAACACAAATCTTGCAAAGTCTCTTTTATCGCATGAACATCTAAAGTTATTCCGAACTATCCAAGTATGAACCAAACTTCTTTGGTGAAAATACTTCTTCATAAAATACCTTTCGGTAGAAAACCATTGATGCCCCATCCTCGAAGAGGTCGAACATCAGTTCACGCTCGAAATCATCAACTTGCACACCATGTACTTTTGGAACATAATGCGAGACATCGCATAAAACCTCCAAAAATATATTCTCAAAACTTGAAAACAGTCCATTCGAGACTATAATCATAAACGAGCACTCGCTCTTACACCTCACTCGTCAATTGTCCCCGGCGAGTACATTAGCCGTCTTAAACAAACACACCTAACCTTTCTCACGAATGGTTCTCATACATTCGACTAGGATAATTGCGCACAAAAAATCCTAAATTCTGGTCAGAACGTCCAGGAGACTTAAAAATTTTCCTTGGAGAGATGCTCGATTCCGACCATACAGGTAGTATAAGCCGAGAACATATTGCGGACTTTAAAGCGGTACGGAATCGGGTTGAAATCACAACACGCAAAATAAAAGCCAATCAGTCATCACACAGCTTTAACCGAAAGTAAACCTAGGTCTTGCCCTAAATCCAGCACACTGGTCTCTAACGTCTCAAGGCATAAGTATCGAAAGATACAAGATCCTGAAAGCATGCCTCTTCGTTCAAATCTAAACGCTCAAGGAATTTTTTCGCACATCTCGAACGAGAAACGATCTCCAAAGAAGAGTTAGATACAAGATTACAACTCACATTCTTCCCTCTACACCAAATCAAATCATAAACTCTTAAAACTCTTCTAAAATAAAAGCGTTGTTTAACACAACTAAGCATAAAACGGCCACAAATGACCACAGATAGATCAGAAACCAGAGAAAATAATCTAGATCCTTCAAGGGTCCAACTCAAAATTTCCCGACATCGAATGAGCAAACGTTCCCACAGATTGACTCACCTCGATCCTCTCGTCGGTAACCTCGGTCACGGTCTCCTCCGTATCAGGAGAACTGGGATGGGATCCCAATATCCCAACACCTTCTCCTTGAGAGGAGGGACCAGAGTCTCGACAACTTCATACTCATCCATGTAGCTAGTTATCTTGTCCATCTTGGTCTGGAAAACGTAGTCTTTGGCCCTTGTCCACGACAAGGCACCAACGGCTCCACGTCACTCTCGGAAATCACCCATAAGCTCTTGGGCTCCCCTAAGCTTCCCAAATTTGGTCCTGAATTGAGAAGCGTGACCCTCAATCACCGCAGCAACCTCGCACTTCCCTCGCTTCTCCGCACGACAAAGAGACTTAACATGCTTTCTCTCCAGATCCTGGTTTCGAATGGAAGCCTGTTCTCGAAGAAGAGCAGCCTCGTTCTCCACTCTCTCAGCCTTGAAACGGCAAACTCTCGCCTCCCGGTAGCTCACCTCGAGGGTCGAGTTGAATGCAAGCAGCCCCTGTATAGGTTCCAAGCTAAGGAAACATGTCCCAAAAGAATATATAGTAGAAACAAGCAAAGTTCGGAATCAGACAGAATATCCTAAAGAGGTCGTCAAAGTTACAATCCGGCAGGGAAAAATCGCTAACACCACTCCCATCACCCGGGGCGAAGTTCAAAGGCCATCTAGGAAAGGAGAAGTCATCCGAAATAAACTCGATGTCCCCTAGCTCGACCCCTTTTCCTTTGGAAGGCCCTGCATTCCCTCGAGAGATCGGAATGTCCCTTGATAAAAAGTCGTCCATATCTTGTTTGGATCCTTCTTCCACGACAACTTCGGGATGGGCTCGCGATTGGTTATATTTCAGCGCCTTGCGAACTAGCTTCGAAGTGAAAGAAGTCCAAAAGAATGAATCGATCCGGAGAAGATTCCTCACAGCGACCACGTCATCCGGGAATGGTTGTAAGGGGTTGATCACTGCAAAAACAAAGGACGAAAGAGTTAGAAATCGTCGGAACAAAAACATACGTATATCCAATCAGTACCATAACAACCCCATTCACTGCGGAAATCAGGAATGCAGTTCTCCTCGACCGACGCGCTATCAATACGGACAAAAAAGAAGTACTTCTCCCACGCATGACAATTCGAGATTGTCTCCCCTATGATCGACATATTTGTGCAAGGCGTAAAGCGATACATCCCACCCGTCACAGCCAGTGGCTTCAAAAGGGCCTCGAAATGATCAACGCTAATCGGTACCCCATGCTCGTAACCTAGGACCAAGATCCCAAGGAGGTGCAGAAGACCCGTAAGATTGATATGACCAGTCGACAACCCAAAACGGTTCAGGGTTCGAACGATGATCTCCAGGATTGGAAACCATAGACGGCAATGCATGATGTGCGCCTCGTAACAGGTAAAATAACCTACCGAGAGATCACCGGGCCTTTCGCCTTGTCATGGTATCTGAAAGTCCACATTTTCCAAAACATGGCCAAACTCCCGAACAGTGTCGAGGAATGCATATGAGCTATTGCTTGGAAGACTTCGGTCCCATCTGCGGAAAGGCCTGCTAGGAAACTATGCTTCAAGTGGAGGGTCAAACTTTCACACAAAGCGGCCCAATAGGCCTTGGCCTTGGCGGGGTCATCTGACTGTGGAATGACCTCCTCGTCGTCATGGACATCATCATGATTAGTATGACGAGGCTCAGCTTTCTTGGAACCCCTCTTTTAGGAAGACATGAGTTCAAAGAGTGAAAAAAAATAATGGGGGGGAGAAAGACAGAGAATAATTCTACCTTGGATAATTTTCTTTGGAAAAGTGAGCAAGTGAGACTCACGCTAAAAGCTCACGGCCTAAGGAGCTAGGGGGCTAAATGTTGTCATCAAAATCGGTCACGAATAAATCAACGGTTCAAGTCCCCAGAAAATGCTTCTTCCGAGGTTTTGGCTCATGAAAGTTTTCAAAAAAGAATCAAGCCACAAGGAGCAAGTCACCATATGTCGAGTCCCACATGTAACGTTCGGGTTGCCATATCACGACCTGCACTCGGGACGCACGGGTCGCCATATGGCGACCCGCACACGCAATTCACGGGTTGCCATATGACAACCTGAATTTATGAAGTACGGGATGCCATATGGTGATCCACACTCGTGAAACACGGGTCACCATATGGCGACCCACACCCTGCAAGCACGGATCGCCATATGGAGACATGCACTCAGCAAGCACTGGTCGCCATATGGCGACCTGCACTCAGCCAGCATGGGTCTCCATATGGAGAACTGTGCACACAAGGCACGGGTTGCCATATGGCGACCTACCCATCAAGGATACAGTTCACCATACGGCAGCCTGAACCCCTCCAAAACAGGTCACCATATGGCGACCTAGGCTCCCGGAATCAAAATACTCTATTCCTGCTCTCATGACCTCCTACTTCGAGCTAGGACCTTGCTACTTCTCAATTCGTCTCAGTAAGAGTTCTCGTTGAGATTTTACGATAAAAATAAGTAAGAGACGACAAACAACTCCTAGCTCGACAAATGCAGCTCCTTGGTCACTATATGGCGAGCTGGATCACTCCCTTTAGCTTCTCTCTCGAATCTTAATAGAAACACTTTTCGTTTCGTTCCAATTGGAGTTACGTTGGAACTTTACGATGAAAACCGCGAAGACTCATTTGTCGTATAAGTTCAAATGGATCGTATAAAACGGAAAAATTTAACACCAAAATTGCCTAAGTTTAGGGAAAGTTAGGGTTTCCTGACTTCCTTAGTTTACGGAAATTGATGGTGTGGATTTCGGTTCCCACACTGCCATCCTTCCCCATCGACATAATTGACCTCGTGCTGATCGTCAGGTTGTGTATCTCCTTCAGCTGTAGCATCTAGGGTATTTTAATCAGCAGAGGCTTCTTCCATGATGAAAACCTGGCTTTGATTACTCTTTAATCAGCTGATCAACCTTGTCAGCTAAATCGTCGATCTTATTAGTATTACCAGTGTTCACTTTTTGGAGAGATCAGTTTCTTGATTCTTGTTTGAGAAGCTTGCTGCCATGTTTTTGATCAACTCAAATGCTCCGTCGGTAGTTTGAGTCATGAATTCTCCCTTTCTCATAGAGTTTAGAGCATTTCGGAATTCCCAACCAACTCCATCGTAGAACACTCCCAAGAGGTAATCATCCTCAAAGCCATGGTGGGGCATTCCATGCTGTATTAGTTGAAGCGCTCCCATGCGTCACAAAACTTCTCATCAAATAACTATTTGAAAGAGGAAATGTTCTGCCTTAGAACTGCGGTTTTAGACTTCGTGTACAAGTGGCTTAGGAACGCCTATCGGACCTGCTCCCATGAGGTAAGGGATCCAGTTGGTAGAGAATCCAGCCAACGTGCAGCTTTTCCATCAAGCGAGAATGGGAACATTGTGCACTTGATGTAATCTTGTGGAACACCATTGGCATGAGTGAAACCACAAACGTTTTCGAAATTCTCAATATGGTCCATTGGTATTTCGGCAGCAGACCATTAAAATTTTTCCTCTGCACTAGATTGATCAAAGAAGGCTTGATCTCAAAGTCTTGTCTTGTGCACAGAGGGGGGTTAATAGTGGAGCCCGTGGTAGGGAATTTGTGCGGAAGGTTTCTCTGTCCAATCAAAGCATCTTGCGCTACCTGCTCCTGTTGATTTTGTTGTTGCTGCGATTGCATGGCTTGTTGCATTTGCTGCATCTGCTGTTGTATAAGTGCCATTGCGGAAGCGAGATCATTCTGATTTCCATGATCACCCATAGTGGTATTAATTGGCCTTCATTTTCGGTTCTGTCTTTCTAATCTTGCGAGCTCTTCGTTGGTAAGTGTGAGTAAGCGCACTTGTGTGTTGCTCCGAGTATGTCGACTGATCATGCACTGCGAACATTAGTTGTACAAAGAGATAGGAGCAAGTTAGATGTTATAGACTAAATATCGAACTGAAAAATAAAGGTAAAAGCTGATCCCCGTCGCAACGGCCCCAAAACTTGATACACTAAAACTGAACATTTACTACTATCAAGTTAACAGTGGTTGTTGTAATAATTTAGATTCAATCCAGAGGACCAGTCACACTTTACTCCTATGAGTTTTCAAATTAGCTAAAACAAAATGGGGGTTTGATTTATTTTGTATCGTGCAAAGCAATTGAACAATATAATATAAATTCAGAATGATAAAGGAGAAGCCAATCTAGGGTGATAAGTCAAGTGGATCAATCGCTAGCCAAACAGTTATTCGGCTCAATTCGGTACAAGTCTAGAACTCGGATCTTAAGGTTAGACCAACATAATCTCGTATAGTTGCTTCTTTCACCGATCAGTCTCAGGCCTAAGATGTCGCTTGGTCTGAGATCTGATGGTGAACCTTAATGCACAAGTCCGATCCATTCACAATACACCCTAACATCTACTATAGCATGGATAGGGATGAAATGTTCAATCATGCAAGATTTAGCAACCTATGATATTTTTGATGCATAAGTTAAATCTTATTTCATTTGCTAGGTGATCAGATTAGCATAAGCATTAAACACTGCATGAATGAAGACCATTAAACTAATAACATATTTATGTGTAGCTTGCGATTTACACCCTAACACCCTAGATCACCTTGGCGACTACTCGGCCATAGTGCAAGAACACACATAGAAGATGATATTATGAAATATGGAAATACGATTATAACTAAAAGTAGAGTTCAGGAGTTCGTCTTCAACGAGAGAGAGAGAGAGTAGATATTTCTCCCTTATAAGTAGCAAGTCGCCATGTACAAAATATCTCCAATGAGTTTCTTGTGTAAAAACCAACGTAAAAAGAAAAGAATAGATGCCGGCGCTTTTATATGGAGGCTCCGAAAAGAAAGAGAGGAGGAGTTTTTGTCGCTAGGATAAATCTTGAAAGTTTCCTTAAATATCAGGAACAGTCGCAAGGCCTGCTCCTTGCCAGATCAAGCGTCAAACTGCTCGGCTTGACTATTCTGCGTGGGAACAGTCCGATTATGACATCTTTCTTCATGCACCTTGCCTCAACTCTGAAAGCTTACTCCAAACCTGAAATGACTCAAAAAGACTAGGTTGACTCGATAAAACATTGAAAACGATGAGAAAACATATTTACAATGGTGCCAAAAACACCATATATCACTTACAGCCGAATTACTTTTCATTTATGTTTATTGCATTTTACTGTCACTGTCTAACTTAACTAGAAAATCAAAGTCTATTGTGCAATCATTGAGTTTTTGTGAATTTGATCATTAAGTACTACAATTGATCTTTTATTTGAAAGAGTGCTATTAGGATAATTTGAGTATATCATATATCATATGTTCAAATTAAACCTTGAAAATTCTAAGTCTACACCGACGTTGAAACCTTCAGTACCGCATACATCTGACGTCAACTCCTCGCTGGGGAATACTCTCAAGTCTCAGATCGTGGATATCAACGTGATGTTCATACCAACATTACAGGAAAAACAAGTCAACTCTTGCATAGAGTCTGGCCAACGTATGACCTCAGCTGATGATCTTATATGCCATATGATGCTCTTAAAATAGGTGCTCTCAGTCCGGATGGTCATGAGGAAGAAGGCGAGTTGCAGGATGACTTAGTTGGGAATGAACATATGCTGGTTGAGGATGATGATCACTTTGGGGAGGACTTGATGCAGATGGATGATTGACATATGTGTGTTTATTGTTCTAGCAGGGTATACATATCTTAAATAATTAATTGTCAAATTAACCCTAATTTTAACATACAAAACAATATTCTTGCCAATAGAGATCAGATGTAGCACTTAGGGATCAAATCCACAGAGATCGATGGCACACAATAGATTTCTTATTTCTAAAGACTAAGCTAGGTAAATATATATATAGGAGGTGAATAAATAATTAAGAAAATATTCCTCATCAAGAAGTGGAAATGCAATATAGAAATATTCCAATGATGCAAATATGGAAATATGTTAATAATGCAAATATGGAGATATGCTATTAGTTAACTAGATTTAAATGTAAATATGCTAGATCTAGGATTTCAAGCCAAATGGATTATAGGGAATAGGAAGCACGTAAATGTAAATATATTAGAACTCAAATTTTAACTATTCTGACATTTTTAACTCCAACTCTCGTATGCGACCAAAAGGAAAGACCATCGATCGACGGCTAAAGCCTGGTGTCGATCGACGGTGAAATCAGAAGGAAGTGTAGGGCGAGATTTGATAAGTCCACCAGACTTATTAGACCAGCTCTCGCATGCGCCTAACAGCCTAGTTCAATAGAGTCTATTCAGGCACAGAACCTACTCTCGTAGTTGTCCACGTCCTATCTTTTAGATCCTAGTTAGCTACTCTAGAATGCAAGCATGAAGCACAACTCAATTTACGGATATTAACTTAACCTAGCAATCCTACTTTTGGACTAATCCATGATTGCTATCATTCAACACTAAATTCTAGTTGTAACTAGTCAAACATGATATTTGTTATAAAAATCATAGATGAAATAGATATAGAATATAATTAAATAAAAACCAAAGGAGTTCCAGGAGGACTTTGAATGAGTTCCTCATTTCTCTCATAAACCTAATACAATAGTATAGATAGAATAATAGAATAATGCAATAATGATGCTTGTCTGTGTACTTCTCAAGACATAAGACATAAATATAAAACCCTACACTTAGGTCCAAACTCGTTCAGAACATTTTCGTCATTCTGACTTGAGCTTGAAATATGATGTCTATGAGTTGGATATCGATTGATAGCAAGTATGCTGAATCGATCGTCCTTAGTCTTCAATCATCGGTCAACGCCAAGTAGGTGTCGTCAATCGATGGCTTCTTCGACTCCTTAAATGATCAGCTACAGATTCTTCTCCTCTAGGTGCTCCAAAAGCTCCAAGTATCTCATATATGTCCAAAGCGTTCTTGGACCTGTAAATACTCTAAAACATAGCCTAGACATACATAATAGACCCTAAATAGAGCCTATAACATGGCCTAAAGCTGGTAATAAATAGGCTATATCAACTCCCCCAGACTTAACCTTTTCCTTGTCCTCAAGCAAACAAAGTCTGTTGAAAAGCGGAGACTCACATAATATCTAAGTATAACTGTCACCATACTTTGTTGCAACCATATCCTATCAAGTCAATCACAGAAAAACTTTATATACCCTATCCTAGTGTAGCAACTTAATCCATTCTACCAACAACTTAGCAAATACCAGTGTGAGTCACCCCTCTGCTGATCTCATTTCTTTGCATAAAATAAAGGTGCATGCTTTACCTTGGGAGTATCGATCAAATGACACATGGACTCTTACCCCTGCATTTCTAGACAAACAGGCACAAAGTCTTCTATGATCCCTTTCTTTCCTCTTTCCTCTTTTCTCTCTTCTCTGAATCTTTTTGGATCTCAAACTTAATGGACAATGATGCTGATACAATCCATCTTGCAATCTTATTTTTGATTTTCTCTTTTTTTCTTTTTGGGCAAAGTTGTAGGCGAATAGTGGGATCATTGTTAATTTATATCTCCCTCTCTTCCAACAATATGTGATCATTCCTCCAAATTAGAATAGTGGGGTCATTGGTAATGTATCTACCCCTCTACAACTCGGGAAATCATCTCAATCTTTTTAAGTTTTTAGGTAGATGTTGAAGAGAGAGAGAGAAGGGAACCAAATGTGGAATGACTTGTACCTACAGACTTGTAGAAGGAATCCGATCCAGTGTATACCAAACTCCAAAGCAAGCAAATAATGTCAGGATTAGTGTTGGAAATCAGCTTCAGTTCCTTTAAACTTTCTAAGCAAGTGTGATATAATGGCAGAATGATCCACTTTGGTATCTCTAGTAATCTCTGCAAACAACTTTCTAAGAATGGTGTTAAAGTGTGGTTAGTCAATAATAAATCTTGGTCATAGTCCCCTTCTTGACTCAATAAAACATTGTGAAAAACTTATATATATATATATATATATAGCAAATAAAACTCAAAACAAATCAAATAGCATTAGCAAACCTCTCCCAGACTTAAATTACACTATCCCCAGTGTAATCCGTCCTGGATTGGTTAGGAAAAATTAAATCATAAGTAAATAGCTTAAGTAGAAAACTCGATACCTCTCTCTGTAAGAGAGTGTCGATCGATGGTAGGCAGGTGGGGTCAATCGATGGTCATGTTCCACGGTCGATCGATGGAACACCTGTAAATTTCTACTTCTTATTATTTTTTTAGAAATGGTATAGAAAATAAAACTCAAAATAGAACACGATTTTAGTAAACCTCTCCGAGACTTAAACAACACTATTGCCAGTGTTATACAGTCTGAGATTGGTGAAGAAAATAAATCAAAAGGACCAAATTTAACAAGGAAAAACGATATACCTGCTTGCTGATGGTGACCGTCGATCGACATAGTTAAGTGGTGATTGATCGATACTAGGGTTACTCTGTTGATCGACAGTGATAAACTGTCAGTCGATGCTCTATGCAGAATATCTTTCTTGGAGTTTTTTTTTTTTTTTTACATGAAAACCTGCAATAATAAAATAAAATCCAAAATTAGACTAATATAATCAAAAACTAATTAAAACCTTACTAAAAAGTGGGTTGCCTCCCACTCAACGCTTGGTTATAGTCTTAAGCTCGACGTTGCAAACTTTCTGACTAGTATGGAGGTGGATCAACACTTGAAAAACAAGTGTTTACATCTTCTCTGCTCTTTTGAAACCATGTGCCAATGAAGATCCTCATTGCCTCATCTCTTCTGGTTTTCTCATTCCTTGTAACCTCTTTAACAACCTCCATTGAATGCATTCTCCTTTGTAGGTTCTCAATACTGCGTTGTAGTATTCTAAGTCTAGCAGCTGTAGTCTCTGATATATCTCCCATTTGTTGAGAAATATCTTCCTTCATTAGGCTCTAAGAAGAAGCAATCTCATCGAACCTATCTTCCAATTGTGTTTCTGCTGCGGTCTTCAGTCAGTTGGCTTCAGTGTCGATCGATGGTCGTAGGTGATATAGCATATTTATTATCAGTTTTAGGCCATGTTATAGGCTCTATTTAGAGTCTGTTATGTGTGTCTAGACTATGTTTTAGAATATTTACAGGTCCATGAACGTTTTGGAGATATATAAGTTACTTGGAGCTTTTGGAGCATCTTGAAGGGAAGAACCCGTAGCTGATCATCTAGGGATTCACAACGCCATCGATCGATGGAACACACTTGGCATCGACCGATGATTGAAGATCGAGAGTGATCGATCTAGCACACTTGCCATTGATCGATGATCAAAGCCCAAGTCAGAATGACAAAAATACTCTGGACGTGTTTTGACCTTATTTTAGGGCTTTGTATTTATGTCTTGAGAATGACAAGACACAAACACACACAAACACATAACATAAGACATAGTTTTTACATAGCATTTTAGTTCCATTCATTTTGTATTAGGAGAGAAAGGAGAGACTCCTTCAGAGTCCTCCTGGAACTCCTTTGATTTCTATATATTTTATATTTTATATTTCATATATTTTATTCATCAATGATTTTTGTGATAAAGATCATGTTTGAGTAATTACTAATTAGATTAAGTGTTGAATGACATCAATCATGGATTAGTCCAAAATAGGATTGCTAGGCTAAATTAATATCCATCAATTGAGTTGTTCTTAATGCTTGTATTCTAGAATAGCTAACTAGGATCTCGAAGATAGGACATGGACAAATACGAGAGTAGGTTCTGTGCCAGAATAGATTATGTTGAACTAGGCTGTCAGATACATGCGAGAGCTAGTCTAATAAGTCTGGTAGACTTGTCAAATCTCGCCCATACTTCCTTCTAATTTCACTGTCAATCAACATCAGGCATTAGCCGTCGATCAATGGTCGTTCCTTTTGCTCGCATACAAGAGTTGGAGTTAAAGGGTCAGAATAATTAATATTTGAGTTCTAGAATATTTACATTTATGTGCTTCCTATCCACTATAATTCATTAAGCTTGAAATCCTAGATCTAGCATATTTACATTCATATTCACATCTAATATAATATTTCTATATTTTCATAAGCAGCATATTTCCATATTGCATCCTACTACTTGACAAGGAATATTTCCTTAATCTGATTATTTACTACCAATATAAATATTCACATATCTATTTTGTGTCTTTGCTCTCTGTGGATTCAATCCCTAAGTACTACAGATGATCTCTCTTGGCAAGAGTATTATTGAGTGTGTTAAGATTAGGACTAATTTGACAATTGATTGTTTAGGATATTCATTATCCTACTAGAACAAAACCCACCGTGTCAAATTTGGCGCCGTTGCCAGAAGCATAGATCGCGATTAGATTTAATTTTTAGGATTTAGTCTAGGTTTGTTACTGATTTTTAAGTTACCAATAATTTATTTTCTTTTGTTTTCAAATACATGCAAAGAAGCACCAGGAGCAACAAAGGACAAGAACTAATATCACCCTCTGACCATTATAGACTTGAACGCTCGATCTATAAAGAAAGACGACAAGCATTGATTGACAAGACTAGTACTGCGTCGACCGACACTTCTTCATGGACCGTATCGAACATGTTCCGAACTCCACTGTCGACTGACATTGATCACTCAACATCGATCGACATCAACCTACCTTCATCGATCGACAACAACTTACTCACATCGATCGATACCGATCACTTAGCATCGATCGACATCAATAGATCCGCATCGATTGACAGACACAGACGAGTTCAGATGGTTGTGACTTTGATACTGATTATGGGTGAGAATGCAGACATGCATGACCTCGAGTGTCATTTGTGTAATGCCGTAGGTCAGAAGATAGATGATCATGGGACTATGATCACTGATGCAGAAGCAGAAGCAGATGCTGCAGAAGATCAACCTGAAGCTAATGCCCAAGCTGCTCAGAGAACACTGGTTGACTACAACCGTCCATATCAGTACGACGCCAACAGATCCGCCATTCGTCCTCCAGCTTTTCAGAGACACGATTTTGAAATCAAGACCGCCGTCTTCGGACTTGTAGCACAGACACCCTACCGTGGGCTGCGATATGAGCACCCTATGGATTATCTGGAGCGATTTTCAGATCTAGTGACTGCCATTAAAGCCAATGGAGTCCTTGAAGACTATCTTTTCTGCAAGCTCTTCAAGTACTCACTTGTTGAGGAAGCTTCATATTGGCTCAAGCAGTTACCACCAGGATCCCTGACATCATGGACTGACATCAAGAATGCTTTCTTGCGCAGTTTCTTTGATGACGCAAGAGCAGAAGACCTGAGGAGCAAGATTGCCACCTTTTCACAAGACCCTTCAGAATCCTTCAGAAACTCTTGGATCAGATTCAAATCATACCTGAGAGATTGTCCACATCATGGGTTCAACGAAGTGCAACTTCTCAGTACTTTCTTTAGAGGTATTGGATTACAGTACCATATGGCTTTGGACACAACAAGTGAAGGAAATTTCAGCACCAGGAGTTCTGAAGAGGCTACAAGGCTGATTGAGAATCTGACATCTAGCAGCAACACCAAGAACACAGACTTTGAGAGAAAGAAATCAACTCCAGCAATAAGCAAGGAGCAGATTGAAGAAGTCAAGGCAAAACTAGATAGTGTTCAGAAGTTTCTCAGGAAACAGGTCACCTTTGCAGAAGTGGAATAAATGGAGTCAAGGCAAAACTAGATAGTGTTCAAAAGTTTCTCAGGAAACATGTCACCTTTGCAAAAGTGGAATAAATGGAGTTTGGAGATGATGAGATCGAAGAGGATGTGAACTACGTTGATGAGAATGGTTTCCAGAGACAAGGGAATCAAAGTTTCAGTAGGAACTTATGTGGGAACGATCAAAGGAGTAATTTTTATCAGAGTTCACAGCGAAGGCCATTCAACAATAACAAAGCCTATGAGTTTTTCTACTACCAGAACCCTTCTCCAAAAGCTCAAGGAATCAAGATTGAAGCAATGGTTGATAGAGATTTAGAGAGACAGCAGAAGATGACAGTGGATTTCAATGGAAAGATAGATGGGATGTACCTCAACCTCAACACCAAGTTTGAAAATCTTATCACCCATGTGAAGAAGCTAGAGAATCAGGTGATGCAGACAAGTGAAACTATTAGGAGACATGAGAGCTTAATCAAGGAGAAAATAGAGTTTGGACAGAGTTACCATGCCAATGCATTGACTGATAACAATTTTTGGGTAGAAATCAAGAGAGAAAGGTTGAAAGAGAGAGATTCCCATGTGGAAAATTTGAGTTCGTCCGACAGGTCGCACAAGCATCGATTGACACAGGTCAAGGCGCATCAATCAACGGCACCCATGGAGTTAGCAGAACCGGGAAAACTCTCAACCATCAATCGACGGAGAGACTATAGAATCGATTGATGGTTTCCCGTAACAAAATGTGTCCATCTAACGAAAGTCACAAATATGACAACCCCAGAGCAGAGGATCATTCTGAAAAAGAAAAGTGATCATGGGAAGTTCGTGATTCCATGCTTGATTAAAGGTCATGAGTTTCCCAATGCCCTTTGTCGAAACCAAAATTCACACCGTCGATTTCTGTAAACTTTTAGGAAGTTAGGAAAACCTTACTTTTCCATGAGATCCCGGATAATAAGAAAGAGCCTTGGCCACAAGAGTTGTTGGCGAGATCCTAGTTCTAGTAACCTAAGACTGCAAATCACTAATCGAGTTGTAGCTTGATATAAAAACGGAAATAAGTGTTTATTGCTCTAAGTTTGCTATAAATGCTAAAAGTTCTATATCTTTGTCTCCAGCCTCGCCTTTTCTTATATACTCGACCTCAAGGCGGTTTTACGATTTCTTTTCTGCTCCTTGTAGAGTTTATCACTTCGAGAATATTCCTTTTTCTCTCGATCTTCATGGTTATCTTCAGAATCTTTGCATTTATCTTCTGATTTCTCGATATTTATTTTTGTGTGAATAAAGATAAGACACTCATAACACCACTGGGCTTGGTATCGTATGAAAATGTAAGCGGGCTTTTTAGTCGCGTTTTTAGGCCTCTCAAGCTGTTTTGCCGACTTTTAGCGTTTTTCCGTATTCTCCGAAAGACCATCTTTGAAACGACGTCGATTTTAGGCATGGGTTCAAACTTCTCCTATAGCTTAGGCAACTTTGGATTTAAGCCAACCATTGCCGTTTT
This sequence comes from Sinapis alba, assembly GCA_012274485.2. Classification (NCBI taxonomy): domain Eukaryota; kingdom Viridiplantae; phylum Streptophyta; class Magnoliopsida; order Brassicales; family Brassicaceae; genus Sinapis; species Sinapis alba. The sequence goes on from MU106126.1 coordinate 62,673, forward strand.
ACACGAATTGTTTGAACTTCATACGAAAAATTAGTCTTCGCGTTTTTTTATAGTAAAGTTCCAACGGTAACTCTGATCGAGACGAAACAAAAAGCATTTTATCAAGATTCGAGAGAGGAGCTAGAGGGATTGATCCAGGTTGACATATGGAGACTTGAGGGCTGTATTTGTCGAGCTAGAAGTTGTTTGTAGAGTCTTACTTGTTTATACCGTAAAATCTCAACGGGAACTCTGATTCAGACAAAACGAAAAGGTTTTTGATCGCGACTCGAAGAAGAATAAAAAGAAGAGACACAGGTTGCCATATGGCGACCCGGGCTTGGAGAGCTGAGGTCACCATATGGCATCCTGGTCTTTGAGGGGTTTGGTCGCCATATGGCGACCCAGACTATGCGAGTCTAGGTTGCCATATGGCAACCCGGACTGTGCAGGTCTAGGTTGCCATATAGCAACCTGGACTGTGCGGGTCTTTGTCGCCATATGGCAACCCAGACTGTGCGGTTCTAGGTTGCCATATGGAAACCCGGACTCGGAGAGTCTATGTCACCATATGGCAACCCGGGTTGTACATTTCAGGTTGCCATATGACGACCTGTGCTCTGCATGTGCGGGTCGCCATATGGCAACCCGTGCTTTTCTTGTACAGGTTGCCATATGGAAACTTGCGCTCTGCGTGTGCGGGTTGCCATATGGCGACCCGTGCTTTGCGTGTACAAGTCGTCATATGGTAACCTGTGCTCTGCGAGTGCGGGTCGCCATATGGCGACCCGTGTTTGCAAGGTGGGGCTCGCCGTATGGTGCCTTACTTCTTGTGGTTTGATCATATTTTTTTGAAAACTTTCGTGGGCCGAAGTTTTGGAAGAAGCATTTTCCAAGGACTTGAGCCATTGATTTCGTCGTGACCAATTTTGACCCTAACAGTAGCCCCCCATCTCGTTAGACTGTGAGCCTTTAGCGTGAGGCTCTAGCAGGCGATCAGGCTGGTTGTGCAAATTAGACGAAATCATCGGTCGAGAGTCCGAGAGTGAATAGTAAAATTTTTGCTTATAAGTAGGTGGAGTAAGTATTGAGTTTTTACTCACTTGCTCACTTTCTCCAAGGCAGAATTTGTTTGTCTCATTCTCTCTCATTAGTTTTTTCCTTATTTTACTATTTGAAATCCATATCTACCGAAAAGAGAGCTTCTAAGAAAGTCAAGATTCGTCATATTAGTCATGACGATGTTCGAAATGAAGAAGAGGTTATCCCAAAACCTGAGTTTGTTTTGCATTCGGTTGATCCTGGGGAGGCCGAGGCGTATTGGGCTGCTTCATGCGGAGGCTTAACCCCTCCGCCTGAGGCACAATTTCTTAGCAGGCCTCCCCGTCGGTGGGACCGAAGTCTTCCGAGCAGGAGCTCGTACCCATTCCTCGACATTGTTTGAGATTTTGGCCATGTTCTGGAAGGCGTGGAGTTCCGAATTCCGCGAGAAGGCAAAAGGGCGGATGATCCCCCGGTGGGCTATTTCACCTGTTAAGAGGCGCACATTGTGCGTTCCTGTCTATGGTTTCCAATCCGGGAGATCATCGTTCGTACTCTGAACCGCTTTGGTCTATCGATTGGTAAATCAACCTTACGAGTCTTCAGCACCTCCTTGGGATCTTGGTCCTAAATTACGAGCATGGGGTTCCCCTTAGTGTTGACCACTTCGAGGCTCTTTTGAAGCCACTGGCCGTGACGAGGGGAATATATTGCTTTGCACCTTGTGCCCACATGTCGATCATACGGGAGTCAATCTCAAATGGTCATGCGTGGGAAAATGCTCTTTTTGTCCGCGTTAATAGCATGTCGGTTGAAGAAAGTTGCATTCATGTTTTTCGCAGTGAATGGGGTCGTTATGGTACTGTTTGGATATACGTACGTTTCTTGTTCTGTCGATATCTAATTTTGTCTTTCTTTGTTTATGCAGAGACCAACCATTTACCTCCGTTTCCAGATGACGTGATTGTTCTTAGATGTGAGTTGTGAAGGCTTTGAAACATCACCAGTCGCGATCTCCTCCCAAATGGTCGTGGAGGAGGGATCCGAACCTGCAATGGATGAGCTCCTGTCGAGGGACATTCCGGTGTCTCGAGGGAACGCAGGGCCTTCCAAGGGTAAAGGGGTCTAGTTAGGCGATCTCGAGTTTTCCTCGGACGACTTCTCCTTGCCTGGATGGCCTTCTAACTTAGCTTCGGGGAATGTCATGGGCAATATCAGGGAATATCGTGGAGCCGTTGGTGCCTTCTCACGGACAAGGGTCGCGGGCTACGGTTTCCAAGCTGAAATGGACACGATGACCAGTTATATGGGTGAGTATGAAGGCGTTGATGCTATGGTCCCTCCTCTCGAGGAGAAGGTGCTGGGATGTTGGGATCCTACCCCAGTTTCCCATGATACGGAGATGACTATGCTCTGGGTTTGGTCGTTCGATGTTGGGCAATTTTGAGCTTGACCCTTGAACGATCCGCTCGTGGTTATTTTTATGTTTTTAGTTGTGTCGGGCCGAATGTGACCGCTTTCAAGTTTATGCTTAGGCCAAATGTGGTAGTTTTTTATTTGGGACTGGCCGTACGTGGCTTTGAATTCCTGCCTTTAACGGCTTATATATTGAAAAATAGTTTATATTTTAGTAGAGTTTTGTGAAGTTGTGGTCTTTATATGTGTAGAGGGAAAAACACGAGTTGTCATCTCGCATCTAACTCGTATTTGTGTATCATTATATTCATTGCTCGTTCTAGATGCGTGGAAAAGTTCCATGAGCTTTTAGATGTGAACGAAGAGACATGCTTTCAGGATCTTGTATCTTTTGATATTCATGCTTAGAGACGTTAGAGACCAGTGTGCTGGGTTTAGGGCAAGACCTAAGTTTACTTTCGGTTAAGGTTGTGCGATGACTAATTGGCTTTCGTCTGCATGTTGCGATTTCAACCTGATTCCTTACCGCTTTAAAGTCCGCTATATGTTCTCGGCTTATACGGCTTGTATGGTCGGAATCGAGCAACGCTCCAAGGACAACTTTTAAGTGTCCTGGAAGTGTGGACCAGATTTTGAATTTTTTATGCGCAATTATCCTAGTCGTATGTATGAGAACCATTCGTGAGAAAGGTTAGATGCGTCTGTTTAGGACGGCTGATTTACTCGTCGGGGCCAATCAGCGAGTGAGGTGTAAGAGCGAGTGCTCGTTTATGATTATAGTCGCGGGCGGACTGTTTCAGAATTTTGAAAGTATATTTTCGGAGGTTTCATGCGACTTCTCGCATTATGCTCTGAAAGTATAATGTGTGTAAGTTGACGATTCCGGGTGTGAACTGATGTTCGATCTTTTCGATGGTAGGGCCTCGATGGTGTTTTACCGGAAGGTGTTTTACGAGTTAGTGATTGTAGCGAAGAGTTTGGTTCGTAATTGGATAGTTCAGAAAAGATTTAGATGTTCGTATGATAAAAGAGACTTTGCAAAATTGCGTTTTCTTATTATTGAAAAAAATTAAAAATATTGAGTACAAGGTGAATATTTGAAATATCGAGTACAAGGCGAATATTTAAAATGTGGGAGTATACGAGTATACGTATACGTACCCACTCTTCCCCCCCCCCATTTTTAGAGAGGGGGATCGCTGAACTTGTCGTTTGGACAAGCTGCCTATGAGCTCTTTCGAGGATCAAGCTATCTCGTAGTTCAGTGTTTTGGCAGCGAGTGTTTCTACTCGGCCGTGGTTGCGTTGATGATAGGATCTGATATTTATCACTTTTGTGCCATGATATCAGCCTATTTAGAGTCTATTATATGTGTTTGGAGTATGTTTTAGAGTATTTTCAGGTTCAGGTATGTTCAGGAGAACTTTGGTGATTCTGGAGCTTTTAGAGATGCAGATCTGCGCAGATGTGTCAGATGTTTATCTATGGATGGAGACGTTCAGATGAATGAGTATCGACCGACGGCATAGTCTTGGCTTCGATCTACGGTGATTCCAGAAGATAGGACCGATATTTTTTATGGCTGATTTAAGCGCAGAAGCCATCACAAATTACAAGAATGCCCTTGGACGACTTAAAACTTTATTTATATGTTTTCTAAGACATTGTTAACGGCTATGCACTAACTTACCAAGCTTTCTTTTATCTATTGTTCTAGGATTAGGAGAGAAAGTAGGAACTCCTTCAGAATCCTCCAGGAACTCTTTTGGTTCTTTATATTATATTTATTCTATTCATCTATGATTTTTGTGGATAAGATCATGTCTGAGTAGATCTCTTGTTAGGTTTAGGGTTTATTAATGGTATTAATGGATTAGCCAAATAATAGAATTGGTGATTATTATATCTATCAATATTTTATTGCTTGTGTTCTAGAGTATCTAACTAGAACCATGATCATAGGATAATTAGGCACAAGCGAGAGCATGGTCTACTACCAGAATTAATCATGTTGAGCTAGGTTGCTAGAAACAAACGAGAGTTGATTTAGTTAATTTAGTGAACTTATCGAATTAGGTGATAAAGCTTAACTCAAGAGACCATCGATCGACGCAGAATCATTGCCATCGATCGACGGTCATTCTGTGTCAACAAGCGAGAGCTGAGATATCGGCTTAGTCAATAGATTAGACTCGCATGAAAGTTGGATGTCTTTTACATTAGATATCGAGTTCTATGATTAATACCCTTGGCTTCTATCATATATAATTCACTTGCTTGAAACCTTAGATCTAGCTATTTATTATTGTTGTTTACTTACCATTCAATCAATTAGTTGCTATAGCTTATTAACTGCTTATTAATCTCTTTGCCTAGCTTAATCCCGACTGTATTGAGTTTATTGTGTGCCCACTCTTCCTGTGGATTCGATCCTTAAATACTACAATTTGACCTCTCTTGGCAAGAGTAGTTCATAGGGTTAATTTGATAGAGTTTTCATTTTAATACAAAAAAAAGTCTTGTCAAATTTGGTGCCATTGCCGGGGAGCAAGGATTCGCCATTAGACTCAATTTGTTTGATTTAGTCTAGGTATTTTTTTATAATAGTTTACTTACATAAATTTTTTTGTGTTTAGGTACATACATATTAGTACCAGGAAGCAATGAGGATTTTTGGGTTCTTCAAAAAAAGAACCTGCTGATTTGCGCACGATCCATAAGTCTACGAGGGCAGTCGACACTCTCCAAGCAGTGATCGTTAGCAAAGAGAAGCGAGCATCGATTGACACCAATACTTCATCGTCGATTGATACAAACACCACGTCATCGATCTACACCAACACCTTACTGTCGATCGACACCAACCACTCTTCGTCGATCGACACTACTCGCGAGAAGACAAAGAAGGTTGAAGTACTAATACTAAATTTTGACAAGAATGGTATTTTACGAGACGAAGAAGGTCGCGCGCGCAACAGAGCAAGGCAATTGATTCATGGACAGGGGACTGCAATCCCTGATGCTACTGTTGTTACTATGAATGCTGGGATTGAACGATAAAACGCACTTAGAGATTACAACAAACCTGAAGATTTTTACGCTAAGAAGTCTGTTATGCGTCGTTCTGAACTCCGGAGGAATGGCATTGGGTTGAATCCTGCATATCTCTCTCTTGTGGGTCAGCATCCTTTTCATGGTCTTCTTCATGAAGATCCCATTGACCACCTCAAATCATTCAATGATTTAGCGTCAACCATTAAGTGCAATGGAGTCTCTGAAGATTACTACTTCTGCAAACTATTCTCACACTCTCTTGCTGGAGAAGCAGCATGTTGGTTCAAGAGGTTGCCACCAAGATCTCTCACTACATGGAATGACATCATTAACGCCTTCCTCACCAAATTTCTTTATAATACTGAAACAAAAATGAAGATCGAGATGGAATCTATGCGGAGATATATGGTAGAGGAAGAGGAAGAAGATGGATATGGAGAGCCGAGCAGAGCAGAGCAGAGCAGAGCAGAAGAAGTTGATATTAGTGATCTGATTCTAACATCGATCGACACTAAGACCTCAACATCGATCGACACTAAGACTTCAACATCGATCGACACTAACCCCTTTTGTCAGTCGACACCTTTTGAAATCCCTGATAGTTTGAGTTGTTCTCGCAACATTGCAGACTCGACATTGAAGCAAAGCATCGATCGACACCCAAAGGAGAGAATCGATCGACAAACACCACCTGATATCGATCGACAAATACCACCTGATGTCGATCGATACCCATCACTGGACGAAGAGCCAGGGTACATGATTGAACTAGAAACAGTTGAGGAGATAATACACGAGTCCAAAGGTTCACACCTTGCTATTCCAAAACATCTGCAACCACCTATTTGTGTAGAAGAAGCTGCTGGGATTCACAAAAGAGTGAAGTTGATACATGACCATGTGAAGTTCATGGTTCCTTGTGCTATATTGGAAGTTGAATTTCCTATCCCACCAGATAGAGTTTCTCAGAGAGGGTCGAGCTGTAGAGGTGAAGTCGATGAAGGACCAACAGAAGCAACATCGATCGACACCGACCATATACTATCGATCGACATTTACCAGATACCATCGATCGACAGCGACACTTGAGAATCGATCGACACTCATCACGGATCAGAGCAGCAAAAGTCTGAAGTTTTTTGAAATCTTTTTGATGGAGGCACTACGAGATCAGACAAGTTTGGGGGAAAGAAGAGGAAGAATTGGAAGAAGAGGAAAAGAACCAAGGATAATCCTCAGTTATCATTCATTTCCCACTTCTCAGATGGTGTCAAGAAGAACAGAGTGCGCAGCAAATGTTTCTCGAAGCCATTTGCAAAGCTTCGAGCACTCCTTATTGCTGAAATGATAGACAAAGGAGAAGAGTATATTGAGGTGTTCACAAAAAGGGTGATGAAGCTGAAGACATTGGACCTTGAGAATTGTTTTGGGGTAAGTTCTCATTCTCATCAGAACTGAATCAGATCTCCAGAAGTCAAGCTAATGACTAAAAATAAGCGTTAGTGGAAGACAACCCACTATTAGGTTTGTTTTAAATTTGGTTTTATTTTCAAATTATTACTATTTTTTTCATTTTTATTGCTTTCAGGTTTTAAAAAATGAACAGTGTCGACACTGTAGCACAGACACTGTAGTATCGATCGACACTGTAGCAGAACCGGCGATCAACACTGTAGCAAAAACATCGATCGACACTGTAGCAGAACCGGCGATCGACACTGTATATGTATCAAGGAACATGAGTTTGCACAAGCATCAATCAACGGCTGGCCATCATAGATCGACAGAGCAACCCTAGTATCGATCTATCGCCACTTAACTGTGTCGATCGACGGTCACATCCAGCGAGCAGGTATACCGTTTTCCTTGATTAAATTGTGTCCTTATGTTTTATTTTTTTTACCAATCTCGGACTGAATCACACCAATCTCTCTTCAGCATCTACTTAAAAGCTTAGAAGATTGAAATGATTTTCCAATATGCAGAGGGGTAGGTACATTACCAATGATCCCATTATTCTAATTCAAAGAATGATCACACATTGTTGGAAGCAAGGGGTAGGTAAATTATCTATGACCCCATTATTCGCCTACAACTTTGCCCAAAAGAAAAAGAAAAAAGAAAAAAAAAAGAAAAGAAAAAGAGATCTAAAAAGATTCAGAGAAGAGAGAAAAAGAGGGAAACAAAGATCAAAGAATACTTTGTACCTAGTTGTTCAGATACTTGCAGACGTAAAATCTATGTCAACAATAAAAGAAAAATCTATTTTGTACAAAAAAATGAGATCAGTAGAGGGGTGAGTCAAGCTAGTATTTGCTAAGTTGTTGGTAGAATGGATTTGGTTGTTATACTAGGATAGAGTATATAAAGTTTCTTTGTGATTGATTTGATAGGATGTTGTTGCAACAAAGTAGGTTGATAGTTATACTTAGATATTATGTGAGTCTCCACTTTTTAAAACTTTTTTCAAAGATTTGTTTGCTTGAGGAGAAGCAAAAGGTTAAGTCTGGGGGAGTTGATAGGGCCTGATATTTACCATATTGTGTCATGATATCAGACCTATTTAGAGTCTATTATATGTGTTTGGAGTATGTTTTTAGTATTTTCAGATTCAGGTACGTTCTGGAGAACTTTGGTGATTCTAGAGCTTTTAGAGATGCAGAACTGCGCAGATGCGTCAGATGTTTAGCTATGGATGGAGATCTTCCCACTGTGAGATTGAGCTGATTTATTTACATAAGATATATCTTTAAGTTAGCTTTCCAGTGCCACCAGTTTTAGATCCATCTAACCGTTAGAGCTAAAGTTGTGCATGTTTTACTAGAGAGTGGTCAGCCTGTCTCGCGAGAGGAAGCTATCGAGAAGATGAATGAGTGTTGATCGACGGCACAGCCTTGGTGTAGATTGAGGGTGATTTCAGAAGACATGACCGACATGTTTTATGGTCGACTTAAGCCCAGAAGCCATCACAAATTACCAGAATTTCCTAGGACGACTTAAAACCCTATTTATATGTTTTCTAAGCCAATGTTGACAATTGTGAACTAACTTACCAAGCTTTCTTTTATCTATTGTTCTAGGGTTAGGAGAGAAGGGAGGGACTCCTTCAGAGTCCTCGTGGAACTCCTTTGGTTCTTTATATTATATTTATTCTATTCATCTATGATTTATGTGACAAAGATCATGTCTGAGTAGATCTCTTGTTAGGTTTAGGGTTTATTAATGGTATTGATGGATTAGCAAAAAAATATAATTGCTAGGGTTATTATTAGATCTATCAATAGAATTGTGTTTATTGCTTGTGTTCTAGAGTAGCTAAGTAGAACCATGATCATAGGATAGTTAGGCGCAAGCGAGAGCATGGTCTACTACCATAATTAATCATGTTGAGCTAGGTTGCTAGAAACAAACGAGAATTGATTTAGTTAATTTAGAGAAATTATCAAATTAGGTCATAAAACTTGACTCAACAGACCATCGATCGATGCAGGATCATTGCCATCGATCGACGGTCATTTTGTATCAACAAGGGAGAGCTAAGACATCGGCTTACTCAATAGATTAGACTCGCAACGAGAGTTGGACGTCTTTTACATTAGATATCAAGTTCTATGATTAATACCCTTGGCTTCTATCCTATATAATTCACTTGCCTAAAACCCTAGATCTAGCTATTTGTTTTTATTGTTTACATACCAATCAATCAATTAGTTGCTATAGTTTATTCATTACTTATTAATCTATTTTCCTAGCTTAATCGAGACCGTATTGAGTTTATTGTGTGCCCACGCTCCTTGTGGATTCGATCCCTAAATACTACAATTTGACCTCTCTTGGCAAGAGTAGTTCGTAGGGTTAATTTAATAGAGTTTTTATTGAAATACACAAAAACCCTCTTGTCAGTCGACTACCCTAGTCGCGGTGACTGTGGTAGGGTCAACATCTTTTTCTGGGATTTTTTCCTCCGGTTGGGTTGTTCTGTTGGGCTCGGACGTTTTCTTGTTTTCTTCGTTCAGAGTCGTCATTTTCAGCCGGTGGCTGACTGGTCTTTGCTCGTTTGGGTTTACCATCAAAGTAGTTGTGATTTTACTTAGTTTGTGTTCAGCCAGAAGACAAAGTTGTGACTGTTTCTGGCTCCCCCAGATCACGACAGTTCCGTTTTGAGTTGGGAACTTAATGCCTAGATGATAGGTTGAAGGGACTACTTTCATGGCGTTAAGCCAGGGAGTGCCCATGATTACATTGTAGATGGCGAAATAGTCAATGACTGTGAAGTCGACAATTTTTGTCACTTCTTTTGCAATGACCGGGAGTTTGATAAATCTGAAAGTCATTTCGGTTACGCCAGAGAAACCGGTAAACGGTTTTGGCGTTGGTATGACTTCTTTCAATTTGACATTCATCCTCCTGAGTGTATCGCGGAAGATGACGTTGACTGTGCTCCCAGTATTGATAAGGACTCTAGCGACCTCGAGATCTTTGATTACAAGGTCAATGACGAGTAGGTCGTAGTGAGGTTGATCAATTTCGCCAGCTTCCTCCTCCTCGAAGGTGATGGAGTTATTTTGGTTATCCGAGGGTGGAGACCAGGCTGGCCAGCTCTCGCTTGCTTCTGCCTTTCGTTGAAAGGCCTTGATCGACGAGACCGTGTCGCCACAAAACTGTGATCCTCTGATGATCAAGTTAATCTTGCGATGGTTGCTGTCGTTGTCCTTCTCATCCTGCCTCCTTCCGTGTTTGTCTCTTGAAGAGTTTTCGGTTTGGGGAGATTTGTCGTTTTTCAGAGGACGATCAGAGTCACGGATAAGGTCCTTCACGTTTGTTACTCTGGAGATTTCTCACGCGACTAGTTTTGCTGCCAATCTCGCTCCTAGAACTTTGTAGTTAACGGTCGAATGGCCGCGAGTCTGATGGAAGTCGCAGAAGACGTTCTCATCGTAAATGGAGTTTTGGGTCCACGTGTTGCCCGAGGTTCGTCCTTGCTCAGAGCCCGAGTTGATGGATAGTTATACACCCCCTCGGTTTCTTCTCCTTTGCGATGGGCAGTTTTCTTCTTTTGTGATTTCTTATCTACAGATGGATCTCTCGAATAAATTTGTATCCGTTTGTGATTTTGCGACAGCACCTTGGTCTCTTCCTAGATCATGATATAGTCTGTGGCCTTGTCTAATGTGTCCTGGATGGTTCGCGGTTTCTCAAGGGGGATCCACTTCATATACTTTGACTTGTACTAGAGCGTCTTTCGAAGCGCGTCCATGCCTACCTTATCGCTGATCCCGCTGACTCTCGCCATAATGAGTTTGAATCGGTTGATAAAGTCACGGAGTGATTTGTTCTCCCTTTGAGACAAGCTCCATAGGTCAACGTCGGAAGTTTCTCGGTTGATAAACATTGAGTATTGCTTGAGAAACTCCGAAGCGAGTTGGCAGAAGCTTCCGATGGAATTTCGCTTAAGGCCCAAGAACCATTCGAGCGCGGTGTGATAACCTGCCCTTCGGGATAAAATGGTCGAGAAAGTAAAAGTCAGAATTTGGAGCCAAGCTTTTGGGAGTCTGCATATTTGGAGGAATGTTGAGTTTGATCACATAAAACTTGACATGGTTCAGAGAAAATAGAAGATTGGTCGAGTATCTACTTGGTGGTCGAATCGCGAGCGATAGGGATAATCAAGAAGTTTCGAAGTACGATGTGGTCGAAGAATGGATCGTGAGTGAATCATAACTCGAAGTAAGCTTCTCTACCATTATTAGAAGTGTCTTTGATTGATCAGACGAAGGTTTTGGAAGCATCACGTTTTTGAAATCACAAATTTTTAGAAGCTCGATGTTTCTTAACCACTAAATTTCTTGCAAAACTTTGTATCTATCAGCGGAATATGATTTCAGAGACATTATAAGTCGGAAACAGGATGGGAAGTAAGCAGGATGGGAAGCAAGCACAACGGGATGGAAGCACAACGGGATGGAAGCACGACAGGAAAACCAAAATTTGGGCAAAAACCCAAATTTTGGTATTATGGAATTTCTCGGGGAAGCCGGAGGCTCGAGAGTATTTTCCGTCAAGGTTAAAATTCATTTGGAGTTTATAAAAAAATATTCGGCGCATCAGAACAAGAGCGGAAAATTATTCAGGATTAATCGCGGGACAAAATATGCCTGAAGGGCCAAAATCAGACAAATGGACCGAGAAGCACGAGGTGGCTCGTTGCATGAGGTCAGAACGTGTTGTCAACCATATAACAAGTTGAGTATCTGCATAAGCTCGAGATGTCACCGTGCATGAAGTAGGATCATGCGGTTTGACATGTAAAAGCACGAGATGTTGTCGTACCTACAACCGAATCATGGTGATCGATATGTGGGCGATGTGGTGTCGACTCGCATGCAACCAAGCCATGCATCCAGACATGTGGAAGACGTGGTGTCAACTGTCTAACAGGCTGATTGTCCACCAAAGCACGACATGTCGCCGTGCATGGAATCTTGACATACGTTTGGACATGTCGCAGCGCGAGGTGTCGCCGCGCATGCAACCGGCGAATGCGACACGACATGTCGGAGCCTGTGTGTTTCCTTGCATGGAACGTGAGCATGTTACCTTACAAGTGGGAGGTGGTGTGTCTTCCATCATGTTACCCATGGTATGCAGTCCGCCATGTGTGCACCCGTGTGTCACCGTGCATGCAACCGGAAGCATGTGGGCTCAGGTCGCCATATGGCGACCTGTGCTTTGTATGTGTGGGTTGCCATATGGCAACACGTGCTTTGCGTGTACAAGTCGCCATATGGCAACCTACGCTCTGTGTTTGCGGGTCGCCATATGGCGAGCTGTGCTTTGCGTGTACAGGTCGCGATATGACGACATGCGCTCTGCGTGTGCGGGTCACCATATGGTGACCGATGCTTTGCGTGTACAGGTCGCCATATAGCGACATGCGCTCTGTGTGTGTGTATCGCCATATGGAGACCCGTGCTTGTAGGGTGTGGGTCGTCATATGGTGACCCATGCTTCTCAAGTGCAGGTCGCCATATGACGACCCGTGATTGCAAGGTGGGACTCACCGTATGGTGACTTATTTCTTGTGGCTTGATCGTTTTTTTAAAAAAAAACTTTCATGGGTCGAAGCTTTGGAAGAAGCATTTTCCGAGGACTTGAGCAGTTGATTTCGTCGTGACCGATTTTGACCCAACACCCTACGTGATACTGGATCATCAGTGAGCATCATACCCAGAGCTGTGGCAGAAAAGTTAAACCTGAGAGTGGAGCCTTCATGTGATTCGTTCGTTTTTGTGGATTGCTCCGGAGTGGATTCAGGGGGTATTTGTAGAGATGTTCTACTGCAGATTCAGAATGTCCTAGTCCCTATAGACTTCCATGTCATGGATATTCAGATCAATTGGAACTCTTCACTACTATTTGAGAGAGCATTCATGGCTACCGTGGGAGCTATCTGCGACATGAAAATTAACAGGTTGTGCCTTTCCTTGATTGATCCTAATGTTAATTATCAAATTTATAAGAATAAACCTGTCATCACAAAGTTGTCTAATGATGCAGAACTTGTGGCCACATGGTTCTGCAATTATGAGTTCAACGAGGAATCTGAGGATGGGACATTGATCGACACCCAACCCATAGCACCGATCGACGCATTTGCTGTTCAGCAATCGGTCGACACCCAACCTATGTTATCGATCGACGGCCTCATCCCAGAAACGACCAATAGCTGCCATGCAGATGGCAATTACACCCCTACCTACCTCGAGTACGACGAAGATTACAAAGAGGAAGAGCTAATCGAGTATCGTGGTACTGTAATGGAAGAGGCTGGTGTCTTCAAGATTTCCCACCAATTCGGAAAATCGACATCCATCGATGACAACCATTCGCCATCGATCGATACTGATCAAGAAGCTGAAACCGAACAACTTGGTAATCAAGAATCGATCGACGGCCACCATACACCATCAATCGATGGAGAAGGAGAGTTGATTGAATATCATGATCTAGTATTAGACGACGCCAGCTGTGCAAAAGTGGAAAGACGCGCATCGATCGATGCACCTCATTCAGAGTCGATCGACATAGAGAAGCAGAAGATCGAGCTGATTTATAATATTCCATATACGTCTCCACATCTTAGATCGATCGACAGAAGTTAGCGTGCATCGATTGACAGTATCCTTCCAAAGTTCAACAAACTTCGTACTTTAACTGTCTACTATCCGGAGAGTTCAGCATCGATCGACAGGACACACCCAGCATCGATCTACGGCTGTATTGAGCATGGCACAAGAGCCTACGATTCTGTAGGCAGAAGAATTTTCCATAGGGAAAAGAAAGATGAGTATGACATCTACAGAGATGAGTATGACATCTACAGAGATGAGAATGTGCAAGCTGAAGACATCAAAGCAGTTCTAGAGAGAGCTACTATGTTGGAGCAAAGCTACATATGTCTACCAGAACATGCATCAAGGATCAGTATGTCTATGGAGAATCAAAGGATATACAGCAGAGCAGAGAATGATGATATTGTGCATAAGGTCTACAAAGCTCAAGAGATGTCACTAGATGAATTCTACACAAGTCTTGGTGATGTTTACTATCCTATAGACAGATGCCTTACTACTTTGACTACACGCATGGATGAGATGAAGCAAGATTTGGATAATATACAAAGCAAGCATGCGATTAGGCCAGACGAACGAGCATCGATCGACGGCACCCTACGACCGTCGATCGACACTGAAGCCAATAGACAGAATACAACACCATAAACGCAATTGGAAGATAGGTTTGATGAGATTGACTTTTTCAGAGCCTAATGAAGGAAGATATTTCTCAACAGTTGGAAGATATATCAGAGACTACAGCTGCAAGATTTAGAATGCTACCACGCAATATTGAGAACCTACAAAGAAGAATGCATTTAATGGAGGTTGCTAGAGATGTTACAAAGAATGAGAAAACCAGAAGTGATGAAGCAATGAAGAGCTTTATTGGTACATGGTTTCAGATGAGCAGAGAAGACGTAGACACTTGTTTTCTAAGTGTTGATCCATCTCCATACTAGTCAGAAAGTTCAAACGTCGAGTTTAAGATATAACCAAGCGTTGAGTGGGAGGCAACCCACCGTTTAGTAAGTTTTAAATACTTTCTTGATTATATTAGTCTAATTTTGGATTTTATTATACTATTGCAGGATTTTAAAAGAACAAGGAACATGAGTCTGCACAGAGCATCGATCGACACTTGATCACTGTCGATCAACGGAATAACCTAAGAATCGATCGATCGCCACTTAACTGTGTTGATAGATGGTCACCATCAGCAGGCAGGTACACCGTTTTCCTTTATTAAATTGTGTCCTTATGGTTTATTTCCTTCACCAATCTCGGATTAAATAACACTGGTGATAGTGTTGTTTAAGTCTGGGGGAGGTTTACTAATATTGTTTCCTATTTTGAGTTTTATATTTATAAAAAAAAGTAGAAACTTACAGGTCAAACATCGATCGACACCATAGAGTCACCATCAGTCGATAGTGGATCGTGACCATCGATCGACACTGAACACCTCACACCGATCGACACTCTATTACAGAGTTTGGTATCGAGTTTCTTACTTAAACTATTTACTTATGATCTAATTTTTCCTAACCAATTCGGGGTAGATTACACTAGGGACGGTGTAATTTAAGTCTAGGGGAGGTTCGTTAATGCTATTTGATTTGTTTTGAGTTTTATTTGCTATATATATAAGTTTTTAAAAAAGTTTTATTGAGTCAAAAGAGAATTATGATCAAAAATTTATTATTGACTAACCACAATTTAGCACCATTTTAGAAGGTTATTTGCAAATATTATTAGAGATACTAAAGTGGATCATCCTACCACTATATCACACTTGCTTAGAAAGTTTGAAGGAACCAAAGTTGATTTCCAACACTAATCCTGACATTATCAGTTTGCTTTGGGACTTGGTATACACTGGAGCGGGTTCCTTCTGCAAGTTTATAGGTACAAGTCATTGCACCTTTGGTTGTCTTCTCTCTCTCTTCAGCATCTACTTAAAAGCTTAAAAGCTTAAAAGATTGAGATGATTTCCCAAGATGCAGAGGGGTAGGTACATTACCAATGACCCCACTATTCTAATTCAAAGGAATGATCACACATTATTGGAAGCGAGGGATAGGTAAATTACCTATGACCCCATTATTCACCTATAATTTTGCCCAAAAGAAAAAAGGAAAAAAGAAAAAAAAAAGAATGAGTTGGCATCACTGAGATCTAAAAAGATTCATACAAGAGAGAAAAAGAGAGAAGAAAGGATCAGAGAAGATTTTGTACCTAGTTGTTCAGGTACTTGCAGAGGTAAGAATATATGTGTCCTTTGATCAGTACTCCCAAGGTAAACCATACACTTTTATTTTATGCAAAGAAATGAGATCAATAGAGGGGCGAGTCAAGCTAGTATTTGCTAAGTTGTTGGTAGAATGGATTTGGTTGCTATACTAGGATAGAGTATATAAAGTTTCTTTGTGATTGACTTGATAGGATGTGGTTGCAACAAAGTAGGGTGATAGTTATACTTAGTTATTATGTGAGTCCCCACCTTTTCAGAACCTCTTTCACAGATTTGTTGCTTCAGGACAACCAAAAGGTTAAGTCTGGGAGTTGATATAGCCTATTTATTACTAGTTTTAGGTGATATTATAGGCTCTATTTAGAGTCTATTATGTGTGTCTAGACTATATTTTAGAGTATTTACAGGTCCGAGAATATTTTGGAGATATATAAGATACTTGGAGCTTTTGGAGCATCTTAAAGGGAAAAACCCGTAGTTGATCATCTAGGGAGTCGACAACGCCATCGATCGATGGAACACACTTGGCGTCGACCGATGATCAAAGCTCGAGAGCGATCAATGTAGCACATTTTCCATCGATCGATAATCAACATCCAAATCAGAATGACAAAAATACCATGGACAAGTTTTGACCTAATTTTAGGGCTTTATATTTATGTCTTGAGAAAGACAAAATACAAACACACACAGACACATAACAGAAGACATAGTTTTTACAAAGCATTTTAGTTCCATTCATTTTATATTAGGAGAGAAAGGAGAGACTCCTTTAGAGTTCTCCTAGAACTCCTTTGGATTTTATAGATTTTATATTTCATATTTATTCTATTCATCTATGATTTCTGTGACAAATATCATGTTTGAGTAGTTAATAATTAGATTAAGAGTTGAATGATAGCAATCATGGATTAGCCCAAAAATAGGATTGCTAGGCTAAGTTAATATCCATCAATTGAGTTGTTCTTAATGCTTGTACTCTAGGGTAGCTAACTAGGATCTCGATGATAGGACATGGACAACTACGGGAGTAGGTTTTGTGCTAGAACAGATTTTGTTGAACTATGTTGTTAGATACATGCGAGAGGTGGTCTAATAAGTCTGGTGGACTTATTAAATCTCACTCATACTTCCTTATGATTTCACTGTTGATTGACATCAGGCCTTAGCCATCGATCAATGGTCGTTCTTTTTGCTCGCATACGAGAGTTGAAGTTAAAATGGTCAGAATAGTTAACGTTTAAGTTCTAGAATATTTACATTTTTGTGCTTCCTATCCAATATAATTCATTAAGTTCAAAACCCTAGATCTAACATATTTACATTCATATTCACATCTAATAGAATATTCTCATATTTGTATTAGTATCATATTTTCATATTGCATCCTACTTCTTGACAAGGAATATTTATTTAATATGATTATTTACTACCAAAATAAATATTCACCTAGCTTTGTCTTTAGAAATAAGATATCTATTGTGAGCTTTTGCTCTCTGTAAATTTGCCCTAAGTACTACATCTGGTCTCTCTTGGCAAGAGTATTATTGAGTGTGTTCAGATTATGGTTAATTTGACAGTTGATTGTTTAGGATATTCATTACCCTGCTGGAACAAAACAAACCGTGTCAGTAGGGTACCGTCGATCGATGCCAGTTCGTCTGTCCCAATCGCATGATGTCTTTGTATAGTATCCAAATCTTACTTCATCTCAGCCATGCGTGTAGTCAAACCGGTGATGCAGTTTTCTATAGGATAGTAGACATCATCAAGCCTCTTGTAGACATCATCCAGTGACATCTCTTGAGCTTTGTAGATCTCATGCATAATATCATCAATCTCTTCTCTGCGTATGTCCTTTGATTCTACATAGACATACTGATCTTTGTTGCATGTTCTGGTAAACATATGTAGCACTTCTCAAACATAGTAGCTCTGCTCAAACATAGTACCTCTCTCTAGAACTGCTCTAATGTCTCTAGCTTGCACATTCACTATTCTTCCGTCTGTAGCTCGTACATTACAATTTTCATCTCTGTAGATGCCATACTTATCTTTCTTTTCCCAATGGAAAATTCTTCTGCCCTTAGCATCATAGGCTCTCGCACCTTGCTCGAAACAACCATTGATCGATGATGGGTTGATCTCGTCGATCGATGATGAACTTTCTGAATTATAGGCAGTGGAAGTACGAATTTTGTGTATATTCGGAGGAGTGTCGATCGATGCACGTTGTCTATCGTTGATCGATCTAGAAGTGTATGGAACATTATGGATCGGCTCGTTCTTATGTTCCTCATTGTCATTCGATGTTGTAATAGGTGCGTTGATCGATGGTTGTTGTTGTTGTCCAAATAATTTGTCTGGTCCATTAGCCAAAATGAGGGCATCTGTTACATCCTCCTTGGATATATGTAATATTCTCCCATAAAGAGTTCATGCATGTCCCACTGGGTCTCGAAAAATCTGAACTCATATAGTCTAAGATGACCATATGTCTTCTCTCATTCTGAAGCTGAATCTAGTTCGGACTCTGCTTTTTGGTCAGTATCGATCGATGGCGAATGGTTGTCGTCGATCGATGTCGATTTCCCAAGTTGATGGGAAACTTAAAAAACACCAACTTCTTCCATAGCAATACCACGGTACTCTATTTTCTCTTCTTCTCTGTGATCTTCGTCGTACTCGAGGTAGGCTGGGGTGTAACTACCATCTGTGTGGCAGGTGTTAATTAGTTCTGGAGTAGGTGTGTCGATCGATAACGAAGGGTGGGTGTCAACCAATTTCTGAATGGCAAACACGTCGATCAATGCTCTGGGTTGGGTGTAGATCGATGCTCCATCTCTTAACTCTTCATTGAAGTCATAATCGAAGAAGTATGTGGCCACAAGTTCCGCATCATTACACAACTCAGTCAAAGTAGCCTTGCTCTTATTCTTGACAAGTTCATAGAAAATATTTTGATCAATTAGGGATAGCTACAACCTGTTTAGCTTCATATTACAGATGACTCCCACGGTAGCTATAAATGCTCTCCCAAGTAGTAGTGAAGAGTTCCAATCTATCTGGATATTCATCACGTGGAAGTCTATCAGGACTAGGACATCCTGAGTCTACAGTAGGACATCTCTAGAAATACCCCTGAATCCACTTTGGAGCAATTCACAAAAACGAACGAGTCACTGAAAGGCTCTACTCTCAAGTTCAATTTTTCTGTCATAGCTCTGGGTATGATGCTCACTGATGATCCAGTGTCGTAGAGGGCATTGGGAAACTTGTGACCTTTGATCAAACATGGCATTACAAACTTCTCAGGATCACTTTTCTTCTTCAGGATGAGCATCAGTTCTTTCTTGGGATGTCCATCGGTAGCCCTATCAACCATCATAGGCTCTGATGCATCAAACTTCTGCTCTGGAGTTGTCATATTCGTGACCTTTGGTAGATGAACTTGTTTCCTTGCTGGGAACTATCGATTGATTCTATGATCGCTTTGTTGATCGATGGCCCAAGATTTTCTCGATTATGCTAACTCCACAGGTACCATCGGTCGATTCTCATTGACTTGCGTCGATCGATGTCTGTGCGACCTGTAAAAAAAAAACTCAAATTTTCTATACGGAAATCCCCCTCTTGTAGCCTTTCTCTCTTGACTTCTACCCAATAATCATCAGCAATCAATGCATTGATGTGGTGCTTTTGTCCAGCCTTTATTTTTCCTTGATCAGGCTCTCATGTCTCCTAATAGTTTCACTTGTTTGCATCACCTGACTCTCCAACTTCTTTACATGGGTGTTGAGATTTTCGAATTTGGTGTTGAGGTTGAGGTACAACCCATCTATCTTTACACTGAAATCCACAGTCATCTTCTGTTGTCCCTCTAAAACTTTGTCGACCATTGCTTCAATCTTGCTTTTTTAAGCTTCTAGAGGAGGATTCTGGTAGTAAGAAGATTCATAAGCTATGTTGTTGTTGAAGGGCCTTCGCTGTGAACTCCGATTAAAATTACTCCTTTGACTATTCTCATATGAGTTCCTGTTGAAACATGGATTCCCTTGTCTTTGGAAACCATTCCCATCAATGTAGTTCACATCCTCTTCTGCGACGAGGGCGTCACTGGCTTAGGTGGGGAGGATGTCACGCCCCAACTTTTTGAAGAAAGAACGGGTCGAGACCGGGAGATTAAAAACCGACGATACTTAGTATTTTTCTAAGTTATAAGCTTGTAAAATATCTAAGTAAGGATAATGTAAAATAAGAATGGAAGTGTGTGGAAGGTTGTAGAAAACCCAAGAAAGAAGTAACTTAAGGATGAAGTACTTCATGTGGAAGTAACTTTATAGATAGGAAAAGATTTGGACCGTTAGATCGGTTTGATCTGAACCATCCATTGAGGAAGTGGATGTGTATATAAGGGCTTGGATCCTCATTTGTAAGATATCAAGTTCTAATAAGAAAACACTTTGAAAAGCTTTGACTTCTCTCTAAAAACGTCACTCTCTCTCTAAGTGCTGATTGATTCTATCTGAAAGATTGACTTAATAATCATAAGGGTGGAAAGATACTAAGGCCGCATGTCTTAATTGCTGGAAAAAATCAGTCAGTCAGTGTATGGGAGATTCAAAAAGGAAAAGAAGTACATAATGAACATATAAAATTATAGATTGGATTAGAAATGGAATATATCGAGTAGACTTTTTATCTGTGCCAGAATTTGCAAAGTTAAAGTTATAAAAATATTTTCTATTTTTTGTCTGCTAATGTTGTGCACTAGTGAAGAAAATGTCTAATTTGAATTTAAAACTAAATTTAGATCTTTTTTTTTGACAAATCCTCCATATTTTGAAGCCTAAATTTATGTCATTAAATATTTAGTAAAAGTAAAGTAAATTTAAGGAATTGGTTGCATATTTTAAAGTGATTCCTAAAATTTTAGTAAACATCTAAAAATAATTTTGTCATGCATAATGTAATTTTAAATCCTAAAGATATGATTTATATATATATACATACCAATGATATATGAAATATTTTAAAAACATTATGAGGGCTAAAATTGTTTTTAAAAATGTTCAAAAATATATGCTAATTTCACAAATAATTTACATACCTATAGGAAATGGTTCTTAAAACGTTGTTTTCAAAAATTATTTAAAAATACGAGTTTAGAAATTAGAAGTTTTTTCTAATTTATTTTAGTTAAAAAATATTTTATATTAAACTGATTATTCATTAAAATAATATATTCTTATTAATGAATGATATTTTCTAATTTTTATTTATGTGGATTATTTAATTAACAAAATTTTGTTCCGAATCTAGTGGAAAAAAAAAATATACAATATTGAGTTTGATTTAAAAATTAGACAAACTCAAATTAGAATTTGGTGAGTTTGTCCATCTTCCACAAATTCATATTACCCTTCTTTTCACTGGCGTACTTGTCAATCCGGAATAAATATTATTCTTTTTTCACAAAAAAATGAATAAGAATGGATTATTGGCAAGTGGATATGACAGGTGACAAGGCAATGAGACGTTTCCCGTGCGTAACTTTCCTTCTTCTCTGGATAAGCATTTGCCAACTCTTTCGCCTTGTTCCTCTTTACTTCTCTCTTCTTGAAATAATAATACAGACCCATAATAATATATAGATTTAGTGATGCAAATTCATATTTAAGTTCCTTTTTTTCAAACATATTTTTTAAGTTCCTTTTCCACTGAATATATAATTTAAACTGCTTTTCACTACTGATTTAGTTACTTTCTTTTTTTCTTCGATAATAATATTAATCCAAAGAGGAATCATTTTGCACTATTGATGAATAATAAATAATACACAAACGAAAAATATAAAATATACTATTAATAGTAAGATCAAAGACCATTGAAAAAAACAAAGAAAAGACAGTTCCACA
Organism: Sinapis alba; assembly: GCA_012274485.2. Lineage (NCBI taxonomy): Eukaryota > Viridiplantae > Streptophyta > Magnoliopsida > Brassicales > Brassicaceae > Sinapis > Sinapis alba. The sequence goes on from MU106126.1 coordinate 84,449, forward strand.
AAAATGGCGTTAACACTATGTGAGTCTTATGATCAAAAAAGCTGATAAAAGTTCATCAGCTGAACTGATTTCCTAACCGTCATCTCATCGTTGTGTTTCCATGTTCAGGTGGAAGAGCTCGTCGCTTAGTCTCTGCAACATCAGTATATAGCAATGGTTGTCTTCAAAGAGTGAGTCCCACACCTTGATCTTCATATTCTCAATTACATAACTTCCAACCTAAGGTTATATCTTTTTATTTAAAACTACTTGTTGAAGCTTCAACAAACCGGATCGGATCGGTTTCAGCTTGGTGAAGCAAAAGCAATAAGATTATTACCCAGGTGATAAGTTAGAGTTTGGTCTTTGTTCTTCAAAGTTGCGTTTCGATAAAGCTAGAATCTTTGAAATAAAGGGAATCAAATAATAAAGACAGAGATTACTCTGTTTCTCGTATGGTAGGAGGACGAATATGGTTCAAGAACTAGGAAGCAGAGAAGAATTTATGCAAAAAAACAGAGATACAGAGACGAGTTATGATTTTCTGGGTGAGATGAGACAGAGGTTTCTTAGATTCAAGAGACAAAAATATCTGTAAGTAAAGAAACTCATTTTCTTGTTCCTCTGTAATTTGCTCTGTTCTTCTCTGATTCAAAAGTTAATTTGATGAATAAAATACACAAAAACAGACCACAGATAGAGAAGTTTCAAGCTTTGGCCATAGCTCAATCACCAAAGGTGAGCATCATCAGAACTATTCTGGATTATTCGATTACGTGGTAAAGAAATTATCGCGGTTTGAAGAAAAACTGACAAGGAAAAGAAACAGGTTATGGTGATAGGATGTGCAGATTCAAGGGTGTGTCCTTCTTATGTACTAGGATTTCAACCTGGTGAAGCTTTTACTATCCGAAATGTTGCCAATCTCATCACACCGATTCAAGTACATTTTAATACTTGCTTCTTTTTGTTCTTACAGAATTTTTCATCAAGATAACACCTCTAAAACACTTTTATTGTTTTCCTCCTTTTGATCGAAAGAACGGGCCAACAGAAACCAACTCAGCTCTTGAATTTGCAGTCACTACTCTTCAGGTAAGCTTAAAGACACACAGAGTGAAATTGCAGCAAAAGAATGTATACACTCATGTTGTTTCTGCATAGGTTGAGAACATTATAGTAATGGGTCACAGCAATTGTGGAGGAATCGCAGCGCTTATGAACCATCAAAGCCATCTAGAACAGCCGTCTAGGTATAGATATATCTACAATAATGTTTTTTTTTTCAACAAATCTTCACATTGCTTGATTGTAGCAACAATATTTTGGGTGTATAGTTTGGTAGAGAGTGTTGGGATTGTGAAATCCCATGTCCAACTCTTTATTGTCCTATTAGTACGATATTGTCCACTTTGGGCCTAAAAGGCTGGCCCGCATGGTTTTACTTTTGGGCTCCTTCCCAAAAGGCCTCGTACTAATTAGAGTTGGACATCTCTTTATATATTAGACTTTCTTTTGTCTAACTTCCGATGTGGGACTTAGATTGACATCTCACATTCTCCCCCTCAAACTAAGGACCACACTCATCTCGTGTGTTTTTCCTTCAGCGAATCATCTTGGCACCACCTTGTACCAGTAATCGCAGGGCTTTCTTTGAGAATGTTTTTCTACAACATCTCGCTTCTTTGAGAATGTTCTTCCCACAACATCACAGGTTCCATGATCTTCTGACTAGTTCTGCCATAGACCTCCTCTTCCGACTTGAAGGGTCCCGTTCCTACTCGAAGGGTATTTTGGTCTCTTCTTGCAGATCTTCGTCATACCGCTCTGATACCAATTGTTGGGATTGTGAAATCCCATGTCCAACTCTTTATTGTCCTATTAGTACGATATTGTCCACTTTGGGCCTAAAAGGCTGGCCCGCATGGTTTTACTTTTGGGCTCCTTCCCAAAAGGCCTCGTACTAATTAGAGTTGGACATCTCTTTATATATTAGACTTTCTTTTGTCTAACTTCCGATGTGGGACTTAGATTGACATCTCACAGAGAGATGGGTCATGAATGGAAAAGCGGCCAAGTTAAGAACACAAGAAGCTTCATCACACTTAAGTTTTGATGAACAATGCAGAAACTGTGAGAAGGTATCAAACTCTAAACATCTTCTCTCTCTTACTTCAGGTCTCTTGTAACTGAAGCTGATTTTTGTGTGTGTGCATGTTTTTTTTTGGAGCAGGAATCTATAAAGGATTCCATGGTGAACTTGATAACCTATCCATGGATAAGAGATAGAGTAAAGAGTGGTGAAGTCAAGATTCATGGATGTTATTACAATTTGTCAGAATGTAGTCTTGAGAATTGGCGACTCAGTTCAGACAACAATAGAAATGAATTCTTTGTTTCAGACAAAGAGATATGGAACTGAGAAAATGTAGAACACCTATCAGTTCTCATATCCAAATATGCCTTTTTTATATGTAACCCTAATACATTTTACTGTAAATAAGTATTATGTGCAGACTGGAAGGAAAACAAAACAAATTTCAATGAGGAATTACTAAAGATATTTAATTAAGCTCATTAGATCCCCAAACTTACAACACCACAAAATACTTTAAATCACAACAATACACTGATGCACCGCAACACCACAAAATACTTGAAACACATGAAACAAAATAAAAACTGACAACAGAGAGAAAACATATAGCAAAAACATAAAATATAATTAAAAAGAGACTGGTATGATGGATATTCTCTCTCAGGTCCGTCTCCATGTTCTTAAACTTCAACCCCACCATTGATGCACCGCAACACCTTCATCTCTAAGTTTGCCATATAGAGCCAAACACTCCCAATAAGCCATACCACTCTTACTTTGCATCTTCCTTCCCCTTAGTCCTAAACCTTTTGGCTTGCACTCCAAGAAAAGCTCATCCACCATTTTTATCGACTTGCTCCTCATCATCTCCTCCACCACTTCAGCCTCTGCCTTCATCACCACGTATTCCTCCTCCTTCACATTCTCTTTGAGCCACTCTGTCATTCCCATGTTTTCAGATTCTAGGCTCATCTCATCGTTCACTGTCTTAATCTTGTACATCTCAAACTTAAGATTTCTTGTTGGGTAATTCTTAACAAACCATTCTGTTCCACTGCTTCCTTTCCCATTACCCACATCGATAAACACACGCCTTGAGTAACTCCCCAGGTCCATAGTGTCTCCCATAAGGTCTGGGAGGTACCTTGTCCGTTTCAAATACGTTCTTGATTTCCTTGAAGCTGCTCTTGGTGGTTCAAGGAGAACATCCTCTAGCTTACTCAAAGCATTTTTCTTGGCCTCTTCTTCTGTGACAGTGAGAAGCTTTCTCCCGGTGGCCACTGTGCCACGTTTTTCCTCTGTTTCCCCTGTTTTCCTCATCGCCATTACTGTGTACTCGGAGCTCTTCATGTAGACTATTTCGTAGTTTAAGTGTTCCAAGAAATTTGGAGGAAGATCCTCAAGATTGAGTTGGACCGTGAGGATGCCGCCGACTTTGAGAGCCCGGTCTAGAAATTCAGCAGAGTCAATGTGACGAGAATGTGCAAATGCAAAATCAAAGGTCTCGTTTGGGACCATACTCTGCGTCTCCTCATCGCTTGCAGATACAAAAAGCACCTCGGTTTCGATAACTGTTTGAGAGTATGAAGTAACAGTGACCTCATCATCTCCCCCACTAAGGAGGAGTGCTTTATCTCCAAGCTTAAACAGACCTTCCTTCTCTAAATCATTCAGAAGCAAAGGCAATAGCTCATGGTGGTCAGATTCAACCAACTTAGATGCAGCGGTTGCATCAGTTCCATACTTCAGCAGACTAAACCAAGTAAATGACATAAACAACAAAGCCAAAAGCATTGATCTCATAAGAAGAGTCAAGACTTCAGAACGAGAAGCATTGAAGAAAGAATCTGCCGAGCCAAAGGAAGAGCTCGAATGGTCTCTTTTCTTCAAGAGGTAGTGACAATGCTTTTGGCACATGGAATGAAAGTCATGGACAGTAACAAACACCATTTTGGTACGTTGTAAAAAGCTGAGACGAAGAGAGGTCCCAAAAGTGCAGTTGAAAGTTAAAGAAAAAGGAAAAAGAGAAGAGAAAGCTATTATTAAATAGAATAATTAGAAAACAGAAAAAGAAGAAAAGAAGAGAAGAGCGGTGTATAGAAAGGCGAGTCTAGCGAGTGCAGAACCTAGCGGCTGTATGATTCCCACCAGTTAGAGAAACACGGCTACTCTTCAAATTAGACCAAAGGGACATCAGCTGCCTCATTCTCTGTATCTCCATTGCGGTTATCACCTATGTACCTCTTTCTTGCTCTCAATCTGCTATTTCATCATTTAGACACACACACAATTTTTTGTTTTTTTTGTTTGAATATATTATGTCTGGTTATCAATGAATCCTCAGATGTTTCTTCCCATTCATTCCAAAGAAAAGATATAACACTCACGGAAGCAACATATGGGATGAAAAAGAGATTGAGAGCAGGAAAAAGGTTTTTGTTGAATTTATTTTGTGGATTGATTTCTTGAGGCTAAAGTTCCTTTTTTGTTTACCGCAAGAGGTGAGAGAGATTTGGACTGAAAATATAAAGGGCTTTTCTGTTTTTCTAAAAGCCTTTGTTTACGCCATGCCTCTATCTATTTTAAGATATTTTCCGCTCAATTCATGGGGCTATAACTTGTTTTACAAGTAATCTCATCCTCCTCCTTTATTAGGGTATGGCCACATCAGTGCTAACACATTCCATTTCTTAGTTGTTTTGACTCTGTTATAGATATGATGAAACATAAACAAACTAGTTGGACATTTACAAGGAGCTTAATGATTTCCTAACAAAATAAGAACAATCTTTGACCAACAAACAAAATGTTGATTATAAAAAAAAAAAAACACAAACAAAGGTACTCCTTACTTTCATAATGTAAAATGTTAAAGAAAAGATTTGGTATTTCAAAATACAAGATGTCTTAATATTTTTAAAATATTTTACTGAAAATTAGTTGACGAATAATGTTTTTTTATATCAACATAAACATACTCGATTAAGAATCTGATAACTAAATTGGAAACTCTGCATGTGTATATGTGGAGAAAATAGAAAAATTGACTCAATGCGCCACATGCAAGAGTATATATCCTTGTGTTAAGAGTTCTGAGTACATGCTTAAGTTGAAAGGTGGTAAAACTATCTTATAGCCTTTGGATTACTTCTATGTAAATTACAAAATCATGTCATTCCTCTGGTTCTGAAACCATCTTCACCAATTGAGAACAATTTATTGCAAACGTAGCATAGAGTTGTCGTAGATTTTTCATACACTCCATTGCCAAAATTAAGACTTCCATTTTTGTGTGGAGTGGTGAATAAGAAGCACGAGTATTTCTTCTTCCATCAATCTATCAAAATCTTCCTAAGTGCTATAACAATCTTGTCTTAAGAATAAATATTTATCATTCCAAGAAGCATCATTAAAACACCATCTCTCAATCTTTCGCGGTGTGCTCTAAGATTGTTTTTCTGTAAGAGGTAAGCTACGGTTACCGCCGACCCCTTTTCGTAAATGTGCTTCCTTCATAGTGTTGCCTCTGTATCCGCTAGCTGAAGCGTATCTCTAGGATTCTTGTCAAACCCATCAAATACTTTTTTATTTTGTTTGTTCCAAATATACCAGAGTATTCTTGTAAACTGATGAATAAAAGGTTTAATCTTCCAAAATAAATAACTCATGTTTGCAAAAACTGACTGCATAAGAAACCGTCCTAGATTAGTGGGAATCATGGATAGTGCCCATGAACAGTTGTTGGACATTCAAACATAACATGATTAATCATTTCTTCATATGCTCCACATCGTGAATCCTAAGTGTCACACTTTATACCATATGTCTTAGGTTTGTTTGAACCGGAAGACATCTTGAAATGATTTGCCACATGAAGTGCCGTAACTTTGATGGACATTTAACCTTCCAGAAAAACGCTTATAGACTTTGTATCCGGGCCGCCAGACGATGGTGCATGACAGCCTGAGTCTGGATAACGTGATTCAACTTCATATTCCGATTTAACCGTTTATCTCCCTGATTTTGTAAAAAAACATTCATCTTTATCCACATATTGAAACTGACTTTAAGGAATACTCTCAATAAGATGTGTGTCATCTGGTTTAACAAGTGTTATGATTAGCTGATAGTTCCACATACGTGAAAGGTAAATATATAATTTATCAATTTAGTTGATTTTTATTTAATTATTATGTTAATATAATAAGTGTTGGTGTTTTATAAGAACACTCTCAAAAAATCAAAGAATATCGTAAATGAGAAGAATCATATCAACATCAAAATCAACATATATTTATTATAATATGAAATGTATACAATTTTTTTAAAATGAGTTTTGTGCCATATCGCACGGATTCTTTTCCTAGTATTAATAGTAATATTTTCTTTTAAAAACTTAATCTATCAAATGGTATACTCATTTTGTTTTAAAATATTACATATTTAGGGGTTTCACACATATTAATAAAATATATTAAATATTAGTACTAAATGTATAATATTTTATGATTAACTATTTCCTATATCTTCTAACCAATCAAAATTTAATAAATACAATTAGTTTTCTTGAATTTTACAATTTATCATTATTACCTACTAAAAGTTGCATTGAAAAGGTAAAAAATGTATCTTTTTGAAATATTTTTTTTCTTCTAAGACATGGTTCATTTTGAAATAATTATTAGAGCTTTATCTATATAATGAGTCAAGATTCTTTAACAAAGCAAATATGCTTGAATTGAACCAACTTTTATCGAACACAGTGAAAAAACATTATGATGTGTTTAGTTTGTTTAAGTTTAAGAACTTAAATGTAATTGTGTGGACACTTTATTATATTGTTTTGGACTGTATAACATTAAAGATAATCTCCAGAAGTTCTACAGAAGCTAAGTACCGCATATTATCAAACACTGCAGTAGAAATTGTAAGGCTCACAAACCTTATGAGTGAGAGTGGCATTCCTCAAGTGACACCACCTGAATTGTTTTGTGATAACCTCTCAATCTTTCTACAACTCCAACAATACACAAATGATCAAAATGCTTTGAAGTTGATTTTCATTTTGTGCTTGGGAAGGTAGCTTTAGGTACTTTAATAGTGCATCACATACAAGGAGTAAATCAGTTGGCCGATACTTTTACAAAATTACTATCCACTCAGAGCTTCCAAGAACTTAGGTTCAAATTTGGTGTGGTCTGCTCTCCCACACAAAGTTTGAGGGGGCATGTTAACAGAAGAGACAAGGTTGTAAAGGTTGGAAAAGCAAAGGAGAAAACGGTTTTAAAAACTTTTTATGTTTCTGAAACAGAGAAGAGAAAGAAATTAATGGGCTTAAGTGAAAGTCTGGAAAATAATAAAGTGCCAATGGCTGAGAGAAGCTTTAACAAAGAATGAACTGAACTCACAAGAGACAAGACAGAAGCCCATTGAGATACATATATATTTTGATGGGCTTAAGTGAAAGTCTTTTGAATCTAGTATAGTATATATGTATTCATTCGTCTTCTACAGAGAGAAAGCGAAGGTGGTGATGAGAACAGAGAGAGCCATAAAGGAGACAATGAAAGAGATAGAGAGAATGAGACCTGAAGCAGAGGTGAAGAGAGGAGAGATGGATTTGAAACGAACAAAGATAATGGCCAACACTCAGAAATAGACTGCTAGGCTCTTTGCAGCTTCTGGACACAAAGGTGTTGATTCTTCACTAAGAATCGGAACAAATTGATAAATTTTATCTTCTGTGTATGTAAAAAAAATTGTTTTACCAAATGTGTGGTTAATAAGTATCATCAATCTTAGTTGATAGATATTGTACGAAACATTTACATTATAAGTCACATTTCATCTTCTTTATTACATACTAAGACACTTTTTTCTACCCACACACTTTTATCTAACTAAACATACTTTTTACTTATAAACCAATGAAACAAGGCTAACATTAAATACTCATTACATTAACTTCAAACAAACAAAATAAAGTGGGTCCACCATATCTCTTTATTCTTCGTCTTCATCCTCCCAAGCTCTATATTTTTTGTAAAACTAGTTTTGTTTCTTCAAAAATAATTTTCAAGAGAACTTGTATTTAATTTTTATCTCTATAATTCCATCTATTTTTTGAGATATGTCAAGTTATATCTTCGATTGTGGTGTAATGGTGATGACGACGTCAATAACATGGATCGACTCAAGCTTCAACCATGGTGTCTCTGTTTTCTCACATCGTCGTGCTCTTCTTTTGATTCGAAACCGTTGGCGAGCCTCATCCAATCTTGATCTCCAATATCCATGTTCATCTTCCTCATGGTGTCATATGGCGATTGAATCCGGCCGTCACGCTCACGCTTTGACTCAATTTTCCGCGTCGTGTCTCATATCCTCCTTCCTCATCATGTTTCATCATTTTTGTGATCTTCGTTCTTCTCCGACACACCCTTCAACTGTCACAAAAAGCTTGAGAGCAATGATGGCTAACTTCGTTCCTCTAGTGTACATGTAAATCATTGTACAAGTGAATTGGTGTACGCGTGAATCATTGAACATATTGATAGTGACTTTTTGGTTTTAATTAAAAATATATTTTACGATTTTATCTACAATTTTTAACTATAGATATTCTAAATAAAGTAACATAATAGTGTACAAATAAATATTTATTTCTTAATATACATGTGGACAGTAAGACATAGTGTACATATGAATTATTGTACATGTGGATAATGAAATTATATGTACAATGTGTCATGTACATATGAATACATACATATATTATTGTAACAATGTACACAAAAAAGTACTCATAATTTATGGGAAAACAAACACCTCATATAACACCAGATTTATGTTACTCATTTGTTTTTGAAACTTATGCTATTCATTTTCTATAAAAACACCGTGGACAATTATTCAGATTAAGGAGTCAATTGAACATTTTAACGACATGTATTTATTTTCTAATGTACATGTGGACAGTAAAACATAGTGTATATATGAATTGTTGTACATGTGGATAATGAAATTGTATGTACAATGTGTCATGTATATATGACTACATACATATATTATTATAACAATATACACAAAAAAGTACTCATAATTTATGGGAAAACAAACACCTCCTATAACATACTCATTTCTTTTTTTTTGAAACTTATACTATTCATTTTCTATAAAAACATCGTGGAAAATTATTTAGATTAAGGAGTCAACTGAGCATTTCAATGGCATGTATTTATTTTTTAATGTACATGTGGACAGTAAACATAATGTACATATAAATTGTTGTACATGTGGATAATTAAATTAGATGTACAATATGTTATGTACATATGCCTATATATATATATTATAATAATATACACAAAAAAAATTTCATATTTTATGGGAAAACAAATACCTCATATAACACCGGATTTATGTTACTCATTATTTTTTTGAAATTTATATTATTCATTTTCTATAAAACCATCATGAAAAATTATTCAGATTAAAGAGTCAACTGAGCATTTCAATGACAGGATTGAATACCCAAATCATATTCACATGCATGAGAATTATATAAAAACAATAAAAATCTTGGATTCAAAATTATTTCTTTTACTATCAATAATAATTAACCAATCTACTAAATGGAGCACACAGCAAGAAAAAAAATTGAGTACATTGAGGGAAATAGAGTATATATATCATATTATTTACTTAAAGCATGTTAACTGACTACTTTAGTCTGGTGGACGAATACAACTGTTTTTTACTCTCTGATTTGACTATTATTCAGAAAAAAATGGATTGAATAAAATCTGAGAAAAAAGAAAACGAAAAGATGAAAAGATGAAAAGAAGTGGGTCCTACTGGTTTATGATTTATTTATGTTTTAGTTAAGAAAAAATGAAATGAGTTAGAAAAAAGTGTCCTAGGAGCACAAAGTGTTATATATTGTAATATAAACTCACAATGTGACCTAGAGTGTAAATCACTCATATTGTACTCTGGTCAAAACTACAGAGTTCATTACTTTATACTCTCTCTGTTTTTAATTGTAGGTAGTTTTAGCAAAAAAACTTTGTTTCACAATATAAATAGTTTACATATTTCAAGCACTTTTCATTTATTGGATATTGTGTGACCAATGAAATAATGTTAATTTTTTATAATTGGTTGAATTAATTGATTAAATGATTTTTTCTTTAAAATAGCAACTATCTAAATATTTGTGTTTTTATGTAAAACTACTTACAATTAAAAATATAGGGAATATTTGACAGTAGTTTTGCATGCGGTAATGTGCATAATAATGGAAAGGTGCATTAACATATATTGTGGTTATATTATAGTCTTATGTTTTGAGTATTCTCAACATTCATAATTAAGTCTTTCAACCGTTGGTGTCAGTCTGTTTAGATTACTTTTGCAATTAACAATAAAAATTTAAAATAATTAATTTTAGCGGAAAGACTTCCAGGGAAGTTTTCTATAATTTTATTTTGGGATTCTAGTCAACAAAAGTCTTATGACAGAAGACTTCCCTGGAAGTCTTCTGACGGACGACTTCCCTGGAAGTCTTCTGACGGACGACTTCCCTGGAAATCTTCGGATGGACGACTTCCCTGGAAGTCTTCTGGTTAAAATTAAATATTTTAAGTTTTTATTGTTAATTGCAAAAGTAACCTAAGCAGATTTACACCAACGGTTAGAAGACTTAATTTTGATGTTGAGAATACTTCCCATGAATCGTTCCCAGAAGACTTACTTGTAAGTCTTCTGACAAATTCAAATTTCTGACATAATTCGGTTAATTGCAAAACAAACATGTTTTTCTAAATGAGTTCCAGGAAGTCTTTCCAGACTTTTTTGATTTTTTTTTAAATCAAAGGAAGACTTTCTGAGAGGTCTGCTGTAGAAGACTTATCTGTAAGTCTTCCATTGTAAATTTCCAATTGCAAAAGTGACTTATCTGGAAGACTTCCTGGAAGTCTTTGGCTAGAAGACTTACTTGAAAGTCTTCTTGTGAAGACTTCCAGGAAGTCTTCTAGGTCGATATTTAATAAATTTTCATTTTATCTAAACATATAAAGAATTTTAAATATTTTCTTCTTATATTAGTCAAATATTAAGGCTACTGAATAAAAATTATACCTTAATTGGTGGTAATTATGAAGTTATCAACATTCATGTTATTAGTGTTTTTAGCTAATGATAGAAGGCTACATTGATGTTCTATGTTATCAAATATGTTTTAATTATATTTTTTTCAGATGATGCGCCAAATACCGGTAGTATATGGAGAGTGGTTGGTGAAAGATCATTCTTACGATTTTGTGGTTGATTATGTCAAAGGAACGAGAATGTTCTTTTTGACTGAAGGTTCTACACATGAGGAACTTGTTCAAATGGCTCAAGAAGATTATAACCTAGACATGAACATAGAGGTTGTGGAGTTGACCTACTCATTACCAGAAGCAATGATGCAACATATGGCTCAAGAAACTCTTCATATTCATGTTACAAGTGATAGACAAGTTCGAAATTTGATCGAGATAACTAAAATGCATTATGTACGTCTTTGTGTATCAAACCGAGGCAAGTTTGAAAACAAAGATGCTAAAGATAGTAATGAAGTTTCTGAAGAAGCTGAAGTTGAAGCTAAAGATTGTAATGAAATAGAAGAATGTGAAGAAGGGGAAGAATATGAAGAAGGAGAAGAATATGATGATAACTTGCCTCAAGATGGAAAAGATGGTAGGGAGAATGATGATGATATCCCTAATTTTGATGAAGACGTTAACGATGCTGAAGATTATAGTGTGTATGGAAAAGTTAAAGATGATGATGAGGTAGAAGAAGATGATATGGGTTTTGAGGATTTGAAAGTGACATATGATAGGGAATGATGCACTAGTATCAGTGACAATATCTATGTCAACCAGAGTTTTGTTAGTAAAGGTGCACTGGTTTCAGAGTTGCGGTTGACACTGCTGAAGAAGAGGTTTTCCTACAGAATATACAAGACAATGCAAACTCTACTTGTGACAAAATATCGTGTTAATGGATGTGTATGGAAGCTTAGAGCAAGGGTGAAACATGGAGCAAATACTTTTTGGGTAACCAAGTATGTGAAAAACCATACATGTTCTGTGTCAGACCAGATTGCTCAGCGGAAACGAAGTGCTCCGAAGTATATTGCTAGTATTTTCATAGATCGCGTTGGAATCATTGATGTGTTAACTCCGCAGCATATCAAAGATGCAATAAAAAAAGATGTTTGATATGAATCTAGATTACACCACTTCATACCGAGCATTGGTACATGCTCAAGAATTGGTGATAGGTTCAGTAGAAGATGGGTATGAGCGGTTTCTTTCATATTTGGAGCAAATCTCTTTAGCAAATTCGGGTCTATCACAAGTATAAAGGTTGATTATGAGAGTAGATTTAAGTATCTATTTCTATCTTTTAGAGCTTCTATAGTTGGATATCAGTATCAGAGAAGGGTGATCGTGGTGGATGGAATTCACCTAAGTGAAAAGTATGGAGGTGTTATGTTAGTTGCAACTGCAAAAGATGGTAATTTCAGATATTTTCATTGGTTTTTGGAATCGTTGATGCTGAAAACAATGATTCTTGGGAAAGGTTTTTCATAAAATTGAGGAGTTGTATTTCTGATGAATATTCCCTGGTGATAGTCTCGGACCGGAACACATCTATTAAATATGCATGTGATAAGGTGTTTCCTTGGGCGACTCGAGAAATCTGTTATTATCACCTACAACAGAACATTGTCTAAAAGTATAAGGGAAAGCATCTCTTATATTTGGTGAAAGATGCTACATATGCTCATACACTTTATGATTTTAATCGATACATGGAAGAGATACGGAGTGCAAAATCTTATCTTGCAACATATTTGGAGGAAGCCTACGCGTCTTTATGGTCACGTGTTTATCGTTGAGTCAATTAATTCTGCACTCAAACGAGTTAGAGGATTTCTAATACCATTTATTTTGGAGTTTATAAGAGAGAAGCTAGGAAGGTGATATTGGAAAATGAGAGAAGATGCTTTAACTCTCACAACTCAACATAGTCGGGGAGTTGAAGTCTTATTGGAGGTTCGTTCGGAAACAGCGGCTCCGGTGAGTATCCAGCCAATTGATAGATGGCAGTTCTTTATGAGAGGTGGAAAACAGGACTGTATTGTTGATTTGGAATATGGAAAGTGTGATTGTGGTGTATTTGCAATTGAAAAAATATATTGTCCTCATGCTCTAACAACTGCAATATTTTCTGGTGTGGATGTCGCCATCCTCGTTAGTCCGCATTACTCAAAGAATTTTTTGTTCGCAGGATACTTACAGAATATATATTCTTGTGTTGGAAAAGTTGAGGCACGCAAATATCTTCTTTCGGAACAAAAGCATGGTCCAAGAAGACAGAAAAAGTCAAGATGGGAATCTTGGTTGGAACTATCCAGGTTGAAAGGACACAAACCCCGGAAGCAACACATGGAATATAGGTGCTCAAACTGCCAAGAAACTGGTCATAAGCGCATACATTATACTAACTGATCGGGCGAGAAGACTTCCGTGAAAGTCTTCTGTTAAGTCTTCTGGTGAGAAGACTTACCGTAAGTCTTCAATCAAATTGTCTAGTGAGAAAACTTCGGTCAACTCTTCTGTCAAGTCTTCTGTTAAGTCTTCTAGCGTGTCTTCTGTTAAGTTTTCTGGTAAGTCTTATGTTAAGTCTTCTATTGTGTTGTCTCTTATTCTGTTATGAAGTGATTGTGTTGTCTTTTTGAATTTATCATATTCGTCTTACATAAAAGTCAATCGTTCATTACAATAAAGTCATTGTTCATTAAAATAAAGTCATTGTTCATTACAACAAAGTCATCCGAAGTCAAATAATTACATATTAAGTCATTCTAAGTCATTACAAACAAATTATTACATATTAAGTCATTCATACATATCCAAGTCCTTATAATAAGATAACTTATATTTGATGCCTTCGAAGTCAGGGGTCTCATGATAAATATCATGTGTCATCTTCTCCCGAATAGTCTTCACGTTTTTATCACAAAAGGCAGCAGGAAACGAAGTCATGCCAACAGCATGACATTCGATGTACTTCAAGGTGTATACACCACAATCACCAGTTCGGCACTGTGATACTCCAACTGTCAGTCTCTCATAGGTGAATGGCTCCAGTGAGTATTTGATACGCTCTTTGTCGGAGAAAGCGCACTCAACAAGCAAATAAGGGACCATTGTGAAAAAAGCTTCATTACCTCATCGAGTTCTGCATGTGATATATGTTTCACAATATTGTCCCAGACTACTATGTACCTCTTAGGGATCGATATCAAGATAGCAATCCAATGATCATTTTTGAAGTTCATTGGCGCATATATATCATCAACATCTACACCCCAAAACTTATTAGAAGCACAAAATGTTGGTACAATGCCTGCATAAAGATCCCACGATCCGCCAAGGAGTCTTCTTCTTAAACCGTTCTGATCGGGAATCGAGCTCTTAAATTCTCCGTATTTGTCCCTCCACATCCTTGAAAACACATGATCGAGAAAGCACATTCTTTTGCTCCTAAAATGGTTTGGATTGTTTATGTACTAAAGCCTTAGACAATTGATATAAACATCCATATTCTGCATCAAAACGTCTTTCAATAAGTCTTCTAATAAATCTTCCAGTAGCCTTCTTGGATAATACTAATTGGAAGTCTTCTAGAAATTCTTCCAGTAAATCTTCTAAGAATTCTTCCAGTAAATCTTCTTCGAGAAGCCTACTGGAAGACTTCTTCGAAGGCTTCCACAAAGTCTAAACGAACATATTTAAGAACTTACAGTCGGAAGCGAAGCGGTGAAGTTATGGTTGGCAACGACAACAACGGTTAACATATCTGCAAAACTCGAAGTAAAATAAGAAGTCAGACTATCACGTTTAGGGTTTAACGGCGGTGAAACTTCGTAAAGGTTTGCCTTTAGTCAAAAACTGAACTCGACACCAAAGAGGAAGAACTTACTGGCGGCGGAGCTCAACAACAACAATAACATAACACAAACGGTTTCAGATCTGGAAATAAAAGGAAACGGGTTAGTTTAATCTCCCGAAATACTCTTCCAACATGAAAGATAAAAGAAATTCGATGAAAGAAAGAGATTAGCGGCGGTAAAAAATGACGGAAAACGAGAAACATCGGAAATCTTCTTCGGTATCGCCTTTAGAGAGAAACAGTTTAGGTTTCGTGGTTTACCAGCAAATAGTGAATTAATAAAGAAAAAAAATTATTTATATGTCCGGTAAAACATCCGGTTAGTTTAACTGTAAATTGGTAAAATTCACAACCGATTCGGCATAAAAGACTTCCTTGAAGTCTTCTCGCAAAAAAAATAAGCGAGAAGACTTACGGGGAAATCTCCTACACCCTATACGACGAGAAGACTTACAGTAAGTCTTCTAGCGTAATACGTTTTGGTAAACTTAAGTTTTCTAATACCCTAAACTAAATAACAAACTAAATATCAATAGACACTTCACTAAACTTAAAATCAACTCCAAAACTGTTTAATATACACAAACCTAAACACATATATGTAAAAAATGAGTTTTCAAAAAAAATTGGTTAAGCTTTCAAAATCTAATCCTAAAGATACATACAATACTATAACATATGTTTCCAAACCCTAGACCAAAGAATATCATGAGATGATACATTCACTCATCTATGTTGAAAACAATTCACTTTTACTAGATTTTAATTTATATCATTTACAAATATTTATTATTACATGATTTAAATTTTTCCCCCATTAAAATACTTTTATATAATTTATAAATTATTTTTAAGATTTACTAAACGAGACTTCTCACAGAAGGCTTAAAAAACAGAAGACTTAAATATGCTATAAAAGTAAAAACACATACAATTTTTTTTAGGTTACGTTTGCATTTGATTGATGTTTGGATACACTTTTGCATTTGAATTCAAGTTTTAGGTTGGTTTTGACAATTTACCCTAAAAGAAATTTAGAAAGTTTTGAAATATGTAGATTACTCATTCTAACAAATCTATATTTCTAATAAAATGTGGAATTCAGTTTCCACTATGTCATTTTTGTAGAATATAAAATATGTTATTTGTAGAACAAAATTTGAACTTTTTATCTAACAAGTATTAGAATTCCCCAAAAATACTATTACTTTGATATGAGTATTTTCACATTATTCATATTTTCACAATTTCCGATAAATAAAACTATTATTTTATTAGGTATGATAAGTAAAAAAGACAATTAAAGTAAACATTAAAAAAATGATTTTGTCTTAGGACAATTTACCAAAAATGACTCAAAATTTGATTTTGAATACAAAAGTGTATCCCAAATTTTGATCAAATACAAAAGTAATCTAAAAGGCTAATGAAATTACATCAGCCTTTTTATGACCAAACAAAAAATATATATTGAGTTTTACCATTATAACTCTCCGCATGAAAAGACTTCTTTGTAAATCTTCTCGTACAATAAATCTTTAAAATAATTTAAAATTTTGTTGAAAATATTTTGATGGAGAAAATTGAAATGATGTAATAATAAATATTTCTTAATGATGTAAATTTAGTTTTACTAAAACTGAATTATTTTTAACATAGATGAGTGAATGTAGATTAAGTCATGATAGACTTTGGTTTAGGGTTTGGTAACATATGTTGGAGTATTGTTAGTATTTTTAGGGTAAGATTTTAAAATCTTATCTTTTACTTTTTTTTAATTTGATATATATATATATATATATATATATATATATGTGTGTGTGTTTAGTGACTATCTAATAACTTGATTTAAGCTATTTTTAAGTTTCTTTTAAGTTTAATAAAGTGTTTTTTTTTGCTTAATTATTTGATTATATGGTCTAGAAGACTCAGGAAGACTTCCAAAGAAGTCTTTTGACATATCCCACATAAATTTTAGGGTTTTTGCCTAAATTTTAGAAGAATTTAGGTTTTTCCCCTAACTCAAAGACTTCCAGAAGTCTTCCAAACGTCTTCTAGGGGAAGACTTCTCATGTATTAGATATTAAAAATAATTAATAAAATTTATAAAAAATATTTTGAAAGGGAAAAATTTGAAATCATGTATTAATAAATATTTCTAAATGATGAAAATTTAGTTTTACTAAAATTGAATTATTTTTAACATAGATGAGTGAATATAGATTGAGTCATGAGAGTGTGTGGTTTAGGGTTTGGTAACATATGTTGTAGTATTATTGATATTTTTAGGGTAAAATTTTGAATTTTTTTTTTTTTAATTTCACATATATGTGTTTAGTGACTATCTAGTAATTTGATTTAAACACTTTCTAAGTTTCTTTTAAGTTAAGGAAGTGTTTTTATTTTTTGCTATTTAGTTAGTTGTTTAATTTTGAGGCCAAAAAGACTTCTTGGGAAGTCTTCTCTCAGAAGTCTTTTTGAGAAATCTTCTCTCAGAAAATATTTAACCTAATTTTATCTCCATATATAAAGAAAATTTACACATTTTCTTTCTTCCTCTCAAATGGCTGCAACAAAAATGTAATGTTTCTCACTCTAAAACTCTCCAACCTCTCTTTAATCTATTTGAACATCAAAACACCAAACTTTATATCCATTTCTCATTTTTTCTTATGTCTTTATATCCAAACTTTATTAGATCTGAAACAGACTTTGAAAGACTTCTCAAAAGACTCCCGGAAGATTTTATGGGAAGTCTTCTAATGCATTTTATGCTAGAAGACTTCCAACGAACTCTTCTGAAGTCTTCTGCCATAAGTGGTATGAATTTTGGATATGTATTTCGTGTGTTTTATATATTAAATTCTAGAAATTTATAGACTCAACCTAATGTGACTGTCTTGTTTATTATTTAAGCATTAAAAAAATATTTTAGAAGGTTTCTCTGTTTTGAAGCTATTTGTATGCTTTTGAATATGCAGATTTTTCAGATCTGAGTCAGACTTTAGAAGACTTTTCAGAAGACTCTTGGAAGACTCTCGTAAGACTCTCAGAAGACTTCTCATAAGACTTCTTAGAAAGTCTTCTATATAATGTATTTTATGCTAGAAGTCTTCCCATGAATTCTTCAGAAGACTTCATGAATTCTTCAGAAGACTTCCCATGAATTCTTCAGAAGACTTCCCATGAAGTCTTCTGCCCAAAGTAGTATAAATTTTAGACATGTATTTTGTGTGTTTTATATATTAAATTCTAAAAAATATAGAAATCTAATGTAACTGTTTTTTATTATTATTTAAGAATTAAAATTTATTTTTGAAGTTTTCTCTGTTTTGAAGCCATTTGAATACTTTTGAATATGCAGATTTTTCAGATTTTAGACAGACTTTGGAAGACTTCTGTAAAGACTCTTGGAAAACTCTCGGAAGACTCTTTAAAGACTTCTTGTGAAATCTTCTAATGTATTTCATACTAGAAGACTTCTCACGAAATTTTCAGGAAGTCTTCCGAAGTTTTCTATCCAAAGTGGCACAAAGAGATGATGTCAAGTGGAGTCCAAGATTATCTATGTTGATGAAAGATATCTAGCTATCTTAATGTGTAATAATTTTGTTTATGATCTGTTTTATGATTTGTATGTGTATTATTTTAGTTGTGAATTTATTTGTAAACTTTGAAAGATGTTAATCAAAAGAATATGGTAAATATGTTCATGTTTTGCCAAAAAAAACTTGATATTATTGAAGTTATTGATACAACATACCAAAAACATTTCTTAATCATTCTACCCATTCATCACAAAACACAAAAACACAAAAACTTAGTCAAATTCACAAAATATTAAAATTGAATTTTAAGTGAAAGTTGAAATTTTAAATCTCATGGGAGTCTTCTTGGATAAATTTTAGGTCGAGAATTCTCGAATAAATAAGTTAGTTTTGCAATTGACCAAAGTTTGTCAGGCTTTTTAGAGAAGATTTCTTAGGAAGTCTTCTCGAGAAAAGTAAAATATAATCAATTGCAATGAAGACTTCGGGAAGACTTTCAGAAGACTTCTCTCGTAACTGAAGGTTTGACCAAAACCCATAATAAAATTTGAGAAGACTTCTCAAAAAGTCTTCTCATTAATATTATATGTTTACTATTATTTTCAATTACAAAATTAATCCACGCAGACTTCTTGCGACAGTGAGAAGACTTTGAGAAGACTTCTATAGAATTATTTCCAAAGAAGACTTCCCGAGAAATCTTTTATAAAAAGTCAAACTTTTAACAAATTTTGGTCAATTGCAAAACTAATTTGTTTACATGAGAAGATTTCCCGATAAGTCTTCTCTAAGATTTCTGGATTTTTTTGTTAACAAAGGAAAGTTAGAAGATTTCTAGGGAAGTATTCTCAATGGAGAGCACATCTAACAAAGTCTTTTGAAAGTCTTCGCGAACAGATCTGATTTTTTTTTTTGCATATTTTGAACTTGTGAGATGATTTTTTTAACTTTTCCAAGCGTCCAAAACTTCACTACAAAAGCTATGAACTTGTTAATGACCAAGAATCATGAGTTTCAATGTTTCTATGAATTTTACAAAGCTTATAATCAAAATTTTGGATGAATTGAAAGAGAAAGTAAAAGATATATGACTTGTGTGCATAAGTAATTAAATCTGAAGAATAAAAATCAATTTTTTTGTGCATTAAGAGCTTCAAATTAATTGTTCATGGTGATAGATATATCGATGATAATGACAATATTGTAAATACTTGGTGAAGATAAGAATGAAAAGGTAAAATATTCATTTTCGAAAAGAAAAAAATAATAATAATGACATTTTCATGAATAACTCAAACTTTTAGAGTGAATAGAAAAAAAATAAAATTTAAAAAATATGAATTATTTTTGTGTTTGACTTGAAATTTTAGATTATATATAAAAAACATTTTATCTCATTAAGACAATAGTCAGGGTCGTGCCTCACTACAAGCTGGCCAAGTATATGCTTATGCTTGAGGCCGTGATGTGTATAATTATTTTAAGGGCCAAATATTTTCACCAAAGTGTAATTAATTTTATCAATGTTTATCCAATTCTATACTATAAAGGATCGAAAGTTTGTCTATTTACCACATAATTTTTAATGTTTTTAAAAGTAAGTAATTGAAGGCCAAAAATATATTTTGTGCTTAGGGCCCATAAAATTTTAGGCCCTGACAATAGTAGTGAATTTTCAGTCTATATTTCCAATTTTCCCTTCAAACTTTACTATATGGCCAAGTACTAGTTAAATGTGTTGCTAAATTCAACTTTGTATTGTAGCTATTTTTGAAATCATTCGTTATGAAATACTTCGCTACACTATGTGTTTTACTTAAGTTTTCAATGAATCATCAATACAATTATTAATTTGTTTTACTTTTCTAAATACAAATCTATCACTTTATACCAATATGCCATAGTTTTTTTTAAAACTGATGGTCTCTTTCTCTTCCCACTTACCTTATATTATACAAAGAAGCTTCATAAATACGCACTGAGAATATAAAATATTGGTCAAGTCTACCATATAGATGTTAATTACATAAAGTACATTAACAAGTAGGGTTATTTATCATATGAAGTGGCTAATGATTAGTTAAAAAAAAAAAAGAATAAAAGTCAAAAGGTTGTGGAAAAATAGGGGCCACCACAGACTGGATTTGGAACAAGAGAATTGGATTTAAGTAAGTTTCTTGAGAGACATGTTGGAGAAAATATATAAATTCGAGATTGAATTTGTGTTTTGGCACATTGTGAACCTATAAAATATAAAATGTACAGAAATATAATAAAATAATTTTAATCTTTATTTGTTGATCAACTTGGCCCATGTTGTTGCACTTTACGTTAGGTAACAGATCAATTCCAACTCACCAATCATTATTATAAAAAGTAAATGAATAAATAAATGGCCCATATGCTTAAAACATGATCTTCGACAAAAGATCCTCTTTTCCTTTGTGTAGTGTATATGACGTGTAAACTGTAACTAGTTTAATGTCTTTGTCCGTCTATGCTCTTTTGTCTATTATAACACCTTCTTATATGCTTTTTACAAGTGGCAAGAAAATTATTACTCTCAATTAGACGTTGAGATAAGTATTTTTCCCCCAGATACAATTAGGCCTCCACGTTCGGATATCCGATAGCGTTCAGATCGGGGTTTTCAGATTTTTTTTATACCAATTTTTAGGTCCCATTCTACTAAATTTACAAATACGAGTTGAATTCGGATATCACATCCTAGAACCCATAAAGTAATCATATATCATTCGGATTCGAGTTATATCAGATCAGTTCAGATATACCTGAAATAAAATCTAAAATTTAAAAGCAAACATAAGAAATATATACTTATTTATATGTAATTAAGTATTTAAGGTGTTTATTTTAATTTTAGATACTTATTGTTAGATACCATATCAAAATAAATATAAAATTGAATATTTAAAGTATATATTTATGTTTCATATAATTATATTGTACAGTAGTTTGGACATTCAGATCGGTTTCTTTGGATATTTTTTGGATTTTTCATTTTTTTGGTTTTTCGGGTTACCCGTTCGAGTTTGCTTAATAACACTTCGGGTTCGGATTTTTTTTACCACCTTAGAAGATCCATTCAGGTATTTTTAATATTTTGGACCGGGTACAAATCAGATTTTTTAATTCGGGTTCGGTTCAGATTTTGGGTTACGGATTTTATGCCCAGGCCTACATATAATATCGTATAATAAATAATTTAAATATTATTTTTCTAATACATTTTTTATATATTTAAAATTTACAATAATTTTGATAAATTAAATTTATTGATCAAAATTGATATAAAACTTATGATTGGTTAACAATATAAAATAACATTAAATTATACTAATTATTTTAACACATACATTTTATAATTAATTGAAAAATTAAAAATTGAAAGAAAACTGCCATGTATAAGTTATGATATATGTCTAGTATTTATATCAAATTTAGAAAATAGTAAATTTGTAAAGTTCCTATTATATTATTTGAATATAATATAAATTTATTTTAGAATTTTAACAGATATTAATTTTTGTCAATCAACAAATATCAATTATTAGATACAATTTAGTTGTGTATATAATTAATCAACAAAAATCAATTTAAAAACATTCTAAAATATAATATAAGAGATCTGTAAATATTCTCAACACATTTGTATGTTTATTTATTTTTATATTAAGTATACTATATTACTTAATAAGTTATGGTTTTATTCAAAATATATCTATAAATTCAAATAATTTGAAAAACAAGATATAGGTAATGTTGTTTGTCTTATAACTATATATTCATATTCGTATTCTGATAAAAATATTTTTTGGAAAATATTTTCTTTATAATCATAATAATGCAAGGCTTGGTGCTATATATCCTATAGTAAAATATAATTTTAAAGATTATATCGAACAAAATATTTAGGTTTCTATCATATATTTTATTTAATTAAGTTCAAATAATACGATAAATTTAAATTAATGACTTCTTACTCAAAATTATAAAAACATGAAAACTAATAAAAAATATTTTAAATTAAGTAAACTGTTTAGATTTATATCTTAATTCTTATTTTTATTTATTTAATTATAATAAATTTAAATTAATGACTAATTAATTTAAAATATAACAATATGACAAATAAAAAAAATTATCTAAAATTATAGAGAATATAAAAATAAAAAATCTATCTATTAATTATATTTAAATAATATAATAAATTTAAATTGATAACTTATTAGTCAAAATCATAAAAATATGATAAGTAAACAAAATTTCATAAAATTAAGAAAAATATGATAAGTAAGCCAAAATATTTCTCAAATAATCATAGATAGATAGATTAGTATTACTAGTCAAAAATAAATATTGAGTTAATGAAATTGAGATTTGATATCACAAACTATATAAGTTAAATTATAATATTTTGTTAATTTAATGAAATATCAATTTATCAAAATAGTTGAAACGAGAAAGTTATTTTAAAATATGAAAATTTCTATTATTTTATGAAGATATTAATTTTTAAAGGTTATAACTGTATTATGATCAAACTTGTTGATAACTGGAACTTTTAAATTACAAAGCGCGAAAACAAACATATGGGGAAAATATAGAAAATGATAAAGTATTTGGGACGACGTTTTAAATACAAAAAGAAAGAAAAAACAAAAGGGTCTTAAAGCCTTTTTGATTTACCTTTTAAGGACTAAATTCCCCAAAAATTCTCTCATCCACCCTCTCCTTCCTTCAACGATAAGACAGAGAGGCGAACGATCTCCGGTGAACGGAACGATTTCAACTTTTGTTTTCCTGATTTTTGATTGGATTCAGATCTATATAGTCTCTCAACGCTCGATTCCTTCCTTCTTTCTCCAACTGGTTAGTTTTTCTTTTAAAAAATAAAATACTCCGATGAATCTGTATCTGTTTATATACTTTCGAGTTTATTTGCTTTTCTTTTATAATGGATTCTCGACTTCTTTTTTTTTTTGCATTTAACTGATTGGTTTGTTAACTGATGCGGGAAGAAGAAAAAGATTATTTGATTAATGTTGATCATGAAGAAGACGGTTGTTCGATAATTAAGAAGCTTGTAAATCACTGTTACGAGTCCTAAAACAAAGTGTGTATGATAACTTAGCTTAACGAGAAAGCAACTTGAATGCTGAGTGGACTATAACATTAAAAAGTTTAATGGTTTCTGTAACTGTTGCATTGATATGTGTTTGATTTTTTTTTCTTTTATCTTAAACCTTCGTACTTCTTTGTCTGCTTAGTTTTGTTCTGTCTATGTTATTGTTTCTGAGTTCTTAAGCCAAGCTTAAAAACAGCTGCTTTGTGGGTTGCTGCAACGGTTTAAATAGTTAGACCCAGTTTTTTCCTTTTGATCTTTGTTTGTTTGCATTTCAATACCTAAGCTTTGTTTTAGTAATGTTCTTTCAAATTAGTCGATAATCAATCTTTTTTACTGTTCTTTTGGCAGGCAAGAGTGACAATGGCTGGCACCAAGGGATCAGAGAGTGTTAGGAGTTTGATGTACCCAGGGAAAAGTGCTTTGCTCCCTCCAAAGATCCCGTTTCCTAGCGTATCAGCATCGTACTCTGAGTACGTTCCCAGTGGTTTGATTGGTTCTTCAAGGCACGGTCACAAGGTTAGTGTTGAGAAAACTCACCACCACCACCAGCGGACTTCCTCTGAGAGCCATTTGGTAGAAGAGCTTCCCTTTTGGCTTGATGATCTTCTCAATGAGCCTGAGAGCCCTGCCCGAAAATCTGGTCATAGGCGTTCAGCAAGCGACTCTTATGCTTACCTAGACGTCGCCAATGCTACAAACACAAGCTTGGTTCTCCAAAGTGATTTCAGTTATAGGAATATGGGAGGAATTCAAGATCGTAGTAGAAGAAGCACTCAGGACACCGCTGATGCGGACTTCCTAAAACAGAGGAATCGACAGCTGGATACTCGTCCTTGTTGGCTACCTTTCACTCGGGAGAGTGTTGGTGGTGTGAAACACATGGGAGCATCATATATGTCTCAAGATGCAACAGCAGACTATGCAGAAGCTCTTTCTCATGACACGAAGAGGTTCTCTTCTAAGGAAAACAACTCCAATCCTCAGCCTGTCACGTACGAGGCTGACAATACAAAACGAGCCAAACAGTATGTGATCTCTTTAATGATTTTCCTTTTTGAATAGCATATCCCTGATGACTCATGGTATGTACATGGCTGTTTGCTGCTTCCTTCAGGCAATTTGCACAACGTTCACGGGTACGTAAGCTCCAGTACATATCTGAGCTAGAAAGGAATGTACAAACATTGCAGGTAATGATGCTAAGAAAACACCTTGTATTTAAAGAGTGAAAAATGTATTCAGTTATGATATTTTTTTTTTCTTTCCTATCGATAGGCAGAAGGCTCCAAAGTTTCAGCTGAGCTTGATTTTCTAAATCAGCGTAATCTTATTTTGAGTATGGAAAATAAAGCTCTTAAGCAGCGCTTAGAAAGTATCGCTCAGGAGAAACTGATTAAGCAATGTAAGTTTCTTCCAATCATCCAAAACAATGTTCTCCTAGTGTCTTTTAGATCCAATGTTTAATCTGAAGTATGGATTTATAAAGATTGAACATTACATAGTTATTTGTACACTCTCAAATCCCTTTTAGCTCCTATTTACATTAAGCTGCTGGTGAAGCTAACAAACAAGCTTTACAATACTTACTAGCCTATTGGATACTGTAGCAGAGTAGTAGTACTACGACTCATGAGTTCTCTATTATGCAGTGGAACAAGAGGTGCTGGAAAGGGAAATTGGAAGACTACGAGCTTTGTATCAACAGCAACAGCAAACTCGTCAACAATCAACAAGTCACAAACGTGCCACTAGCAAAGATCTGGATTCTCAGTTCTCGAGTCTTTCCCTGAACGCTAAAGATTCCAACTGCAGGCGTGACTCTCTATCTGTGATGGGTCAGTTCCACTTTTAGTTAACGTGTCTGAGTGTCTCTCTACACAACGGTTCATTAGCTCTAAAGGGACTGCCGTTTCAACAAGAGCAGGACCTACTCTAGTGTCTCGTAATACTCCGTTACTCTTTATTATGTGGTTGATACACTAGTGCACCTGGTTTCCATTACCTGAAAACCTATATCACTTCCAGCATATGGCTTGCCCGAGGTGGTTTAGTTCGAAGATCAGACACCTGGACTTCATTAATCTGGTGATTGTTGTGGTGACTTGTGGTATGGTAAAAGAAACACTGATATGTGGAGTTGTACTATGCTATGTACTGTTTATTTGTTTGTATTTTATGTAACTGGTAAAATGGTGCATTCCCTTGGAGTGAATGGTTCATGTAAAGTTGATGACGTTGTAAACTTCCCCCCAAGTGTGAAGATAATTTGATTGCTTGAGAATTGCTGAATTGGACAATTCAGATTCTGAATTCTTGGGTTGAGGCAGTTCAGCAGGTTTGGAAGTTTGAGTTCGAAAAGTTCTTCACCTACTGTGAGAAAATGCCTAGGAGAAAACATATTTTCTTTAGTGATTCTGTTGTAAGATAAGACTAATTTTGGATAATGATTATCCACTAGAAATATTATTACTATTAACTAAAGAAATATCTGAATATTAACCGATCTTACCTCTTTATATATACGTTCGTTTGCGGACAATAAAATCAACAAAAAATTTAGTTCTTATTCTTTTCTTCTCGTTACTTTATAATAATTAGTTTTTATAAACACAAAACACAAAACTTTGTCTCTTTAGTTATTAATACACAACACGTTATCAATATAAAGTTTTTATACCTAAACAAGGTTATACTGTTATATTCCTATACCGTTAATAATTTTAATTATTAAAAATTTTATTATGTTTTGAAGTGAAAGATTAGGTTTTCTTCATTTATTTTTCGGGATGATAGGCGTTGCTTTCCCCGACTAATCGTTATGGTAGGTTATATCTTCACGATCAAAAAACACATGATAGATTTTGTCTCTGTGAATAATAAAAAGAAAAAGGTAAAAAGTAATAGACTAAATATATTCAATTCTAAAATCAAGATTATCCCGACGTAAACAGTCACACTGGAATTCTTAGTCCATGAACTTTTTATAGTTAGTAGCAATAAATTAGAATCGTCAGATAGATTTGAGTTTCAGTGGCATAGGACCTTCAATCAACCATGGGGCGGAGGAACCCCTTAATTCCTTCTTTTTGTTCATGTTCCTAACTCTTCGCCGGATCGTTCCCAATGTTTCATACTTTCCATACTTCTCTTTTGTCTGCCCATAGATTCAACATCAGTTTAAAAGGTTAAGACCTTGAAAAAAAAATCAAAACAGTAGACTAGGTTTCCTCTGATCTTGAAAAAAAGAAAAAATCAACATGTTAAACTATGTCTTCTCGAACTTTGAAAAATGATCATTATGGTAGTGTATGACTCCTCGAATCATGTAGTAGGCTAAGCTTCCAATTTTATTTATGCTCTATAAATTTCTATAATTTAATTTATGCTTTTTATTTTATGCCTTTAATTTCTGCATTTAAATTATGCATTTAAATTTTCATCTTATATATTTTTATATTATTATTATATGAAAATATTTTTTATATCGAATTTGACAAAACTCAATATTAATTCTCTTGATATTACAAGAAATAATTGCATGACTTGGACAGTGGGTGCAAAGATGCACCTGAGAGGAAACATGCTTTTGAAAACCATTGATAGTTTAAAAACGATGCCGGATGAGAAAAATACAAAGCCATGATATTTTTATGACATCATATATATGATGGTTTAAAAAATGAATATATTACAAAAGAGAATCATGTGGATCTCTGGCAATCTTTAAAAAAGGTTCGATCACCAGAAATATGTGATCTTACCGAAAGCTAAACAAGAGTGGATCCATCTCCGGTTATAGAACTACAAAAGTGTAAGTGAGTATAATTCTGGGATGTTCGAGATTACATCTAAAATGATGTTATGTGAAGAGAAAATAAGTGATTACGATATGATCGAGAAAACTCTCTCCATGTTCCATCCTGAAAATGTAGTCATGCAGCAACAGTACCGGACGAATGGGTATACCCGTTACTCGGAGTTGATGCAAGTCCTCCTTGTAGCGGAGCAAAATAATCATCCTGTGACTTTAAATCATCATGCTCGTCCCATTGGAGTTTTACCATTCTGTGAAGCAAATGTTGCATCATCCAATTATGATAATTAGAGAGGACGAGGACGTGGATGTGGTTGTTATCATGGTCGTGGAAGAGGACGAAGAAGAAGATTCCGTCTTTATAATGAAAGAAATAAGAAAAACTTTCACAAAAATGAAAGGGACTGGGATGATAAAAGGCAAACAGAAAAGGTTTGCTATAGTTACGACATGAAAATTCATTGGATAAGTTGTTGTCGTGCGCCAAAAAATTTAGCCGATCTGTATAGAGAATCTCAAAAAGCGAAAGAGAAAGAAAGTGAACAAACTTTATCTCTGATGAACCTGGACCATATATTCATGGTTTAAATGATGATACTCATCTTGACGTGTCCGATTTTCTAGTTGAACTAGAAAATATTGATGTGTAATAAGATTAATGTGATGTAGTATTTACTATATTTTTTATTGTAAAATATATGCTATGTTTCATGTTTAATATTAATGCATATTTTATGAATATTTTAAATTCAGAAATATGCCAAACTTTGAGACTTTGGATAGAGATATGTGTTTGGCAGATAGTGCGTCAACGCACACAATAACTAAAGATAAGAAATATTTTTCCAGTCTCAAAATAAAAGATTACGCTGGAAGCGTAAATACATCTAGTAGTGCAAAGATTATTATGGGCTCTGGAAGAGTTAGTCTTTCAATGCCAGGAGAACAAAATTTGAAATAAATGATGTATTGTATTCCACCAAGTTTCATAGAAATTTATTAAGTTTTAAAAATATTTGGAGAAATAGATATCATATTAAAACTACGAGGAAAGATGACATTGAATATTTTTGCATTAAGTCTGAAAGGAAACATATATTAGAAGAGTTAAGAATTTTATCCTCTGGACTATATTGTAAGAAAATAAACATGACTGAGTCCTTTGTAGATCTGGTCCTATAAAGTGGTGGGCTGGAAGCAAAAACCAAAATAATGGCCTATTAATTACAAATAAAAAATGAAAATCAAATTTTGTAAGGGAAAGCTTTCGAACCCGTTACCTTTAGCAGTTTAATGTTGTAAGTAACCAATTAAGCTAAAGAAACTTTTGAGAAATGTGGCCGATTTTATACTTATTATTTGGTGTCCGGAAGCATGGGTTTGGTCCGCTTCTACTAAGAGCCGGCTTTGGTACTTTGCCACAATAAACCTGAAATTTACTGAAACATTTAAAGTATGGCATGAGAGGCTAGGACATCCTGGTTCAATCATGATTATAAAAATAGTGAAAAAATCAAATGGCCATTTGTTAAAAAACAGAAGAATTTGCAAATAGGCGAATTTACATGTAATGCATATTCTCAAGGAAAATTTATTACTCAACCATCACCAGCAAAAGTTGGCAATGAATCATCAATGTTTTTAGAACGAATTCATGGTGATATATGTGGGCCGATCCACTCACCGTGCGTGCCGTTTAAGTATTTCATGGTATTGATTGACGCATCTGGTAGATGGTCAAATGTGTGTCTTTTGACAACATTAAATACAGCTTTCGAAAAATTCATTGTCTAAATAATAAAGCTGAGAACGATGTTCTCAGAGTATGCCATAAAGAAAGTAATGCTTGATAATGCTTGTGAATTTACATCGCAAGCCTTTGATGATTATTGTATGTTAATGGAGATTGATGTAGAGCATTCAGTTCCCCATATTCATACACAAAAATGACATGGCCAAGTCATTGATAAAACTATTGCAGTTGATTGCAAGACCGTTGATATTGAGAACAAAGCTCCTAATTTCTGTATGTGGTCATGCTATATTGCACGTGGTTGCACTGATTTGGTTAAGGCCGAATGCATATCATAACTACTTCATATTACAATTGGCATTTGGGCAATAGTCAGATATATCCTATCTTCGTGTCTTTGGGTGTGCGGTCTATGTTCCGATAACTCCACCACAAAGAACAAAAATTATCCCACAAAGAAGATTGAGAATATATGTGGATTATACGTCACCAAGTATAATAAGATATCTTGAACCAGTAACTGGTGATATGTTTACGACATGGTTTACTGATTACCATTTTAATGAGAAATTAGAGAAATTCTTAAAGTGATTACATGGTGTACACCATCGTTGTTACACATTGATCCCCCTACGAATCAAAGAAAACTAAAAGTTCAGAAATTGTGCATTTACAGATTTGGCAAATCAGTTACCATATGCGTTCACGATACAAGAAAGGTGACGAAATCATATATATCGGCTGAAAATATTCCATCACTATGTGATTCTTCTTCTTTTAATCCGTTTTTTGGTTATTTGCGTTGATGTTTGATCATACTATTTTGTGTTCAACAGATTGATATATCATTTGTCTTATTGTTACTTATTTAATTATCTTAAATTTATGGATTTTTGCATTTATACTAAATTTATGAGTTTGTGTATTATTCAAATTTTATTGATAATTTTTTAGTTTAACAAAACTATAAACTTTTAGAAGGAATAGAAGAAAACACATGGCAACAAACCCCCTGTCACTTGTCAGAAGAAGATAATTTATCAACTTATATATATATATATATGTATATATTACATTTTTATTATACATCTCATATAACATCTAATATATTCCGTAGAATATGATATCACAACTCATGAGAAATCATATTATGTTTATATCATGTATGTATACATATATTAGTACAAAGTTAATTAATCTGATATCAAATTTCGAGTGATTTAATTTGTTATTTAGTCTCACCAGTGATACGCCCATGAAAAATCATAGTGAAACATTGACTTCAAAACACCTAATATGTAGGTCCACTCATAAAACTAGAATTCATAATATTCTGATTAATTTTAATTTTGTGTCAATAAACAATAACAAATTCTAATAATAAATCTCAATAAATCAGAAATTCACAAATTTATAAGAAACAAATTTAATATAATATGAAAATTATAATATTCTATAATAATGTAAC
Source organism: Sinapis alba (assembly GCA_012274485.2). Taxonomy (NCBI): domain Eukaryota; kingdom Viridiplantae; phylum Streptophyta; class Magnoliopsida; order Brassicales; family Brassicaceae; genus Sinapis; species Sinapis alba. The sequence goes on from MU106126.1 coordinate 115,272, forward strand.
ATAAATTTAGCTAAGTAAATTTTTGACAAATCAAACAAAAATCAAAATTACACAAAATTTTAGAGTTAAGTTGTAGTTATGGACTATCAAACATAGATCCATATAACTATCTTAATATAACTTACCACTAGCTATAATATAATTTAACAATTGTAGTATAAAATAACAATAATAATAAATGATTTTTTAGTCTGTGTATTATACAAAGATACACACAAAGCAAGTGAACGTGGTTTAATCATTGATATACAAGGTGTTTACGTTGTTTTCCTCCTTGTATTATGGAGCAGAAGAAGAAGATGGAGTTGTTGTTTAGAAAGAGTATGCTCATATGCGGTCTGAGAAGTTTCTTTTTAGGTTTTGATTCTCTTGTTTGGAGTTTATTGGATTCCTGAAAGCTATTTCAATCGAGATTCAATAATGGATTCCAACCACAAAACTATTGATTCTAACTGTGATAGAGTGGTTGAAGTGTTGATGATAAACCATGGAAGAAGGAATGAACTCTCTATAATACACATACCAAAAGGTAGTTATTGTTATTATATTTTTTTTTTGCTAAATTTTGATGCATTAATTAAAAAGGTAGTAAAAGTTAAAAATACATTTTAAACTTTAGAAAAGCTTATATAAAACCCATACTAAGAATCAGATTGACCAAACTTGATTTAACAAGGCCCCCAACCTTGTTAACCCAAAATGAAACGTGACCATGAGAGGCCCAAACGGTAGTGAGACCAAAAGCCCAAAGTGGTGAAGACGAGGTTACTTTTGCTCCGGAGATTACGAAGAGGCAGTAAATAAAAGATCTAGATATAACCATAATTGCTTTGCTTTACTGGAAAAATCAAAGTTGTTATCTCTGATGGAAGAAATTATGTTCTTGATTGTACGGTCAATAGAAGAGTTGAGTATAGACGGAGTTCTGAAGATGTTTCGATGAAGCTGGTTATTGCGCTCTCTCCAAATTTCGAAGATGGCAGCTTGCCAAACAAATATCAAAATGAATTGAAGATGGGGCTCGCCATATAGAGTGATTAGAGCTTCGACATAGTCTGTCCAATTGTTTGATCGAGAAATGATGTTCAACTTTTGTCTCAACAGTCCCCAAATCTCAGTAGAGAAATCACATGTAAAAAGGATATGATCACGAGTTTCCATAGCTTTGTTACAGAGGAGACAACCTTCATCAGTTTGAAGATCCCAAGAGATCAACCTGTTTCTTGTTGGACAACGATCGAGCATAAAGAGCCAGGTTAGGGTCTTATATTTTGGAATTCCTCTTTTATGACACACAATTTTCCTCCACCGAACGGGCTGAGCAGGAGTTCGAATGAGGTTATAGACCTGACTTGTTGAGAACTTGTGATTCAGGGAGTTCTAGGCACCAATAGTATCCCAAATAATAGAGTCTGGAGTAGTTGAGAGAGTGATTGTTGTGAGAGAAGTTAGTACCTCCTCCATTCTATTTGACCGAGCTGGAGAGAATGACCATGAATTTCTTCGCCACAGGGAAGCAAGCGTTGATGTTAACGGGATGCCTGTCGTACATGGACCTGAGGCTCCCAGGAATGATAAGCTGCCTGAAGGGTGACCAAGGAAATGTCCAGAACCGACAATGTCTTTCATTTCCAGGTAACATTCTGATCCATTGCACAACTAATGGTCTTAGTCTTAGGATTTTTTTTAATATCCAAGTATGAGATTGTTTCTCCTTTAGTAACCAAATGTCACTATCTTTAATGATATTTTGGTGGATCCAAGCCACCCAAATAGATTCTGATTTGAAGAAAATCATCCAAAAGAGCTTGATAGAACACACCTTATTTCATTGACCTAGATTCTTTAGACCTACGCCTCCCTCTTCCTTAGGTAGATAAATTGAATCCCACACTACTCTTGTTGTGTATCTCTCATCAAGAGATCCCTTCCAAAGGAAATATGTGCGTAAGGAGTTTATCTTTTTAATGCATTCTGATGGTAAGATAAAGGCTGCACACCAGAAGTTGATAATCCCAAATATCACCAAGCTCAGAAGTTGAAGTCTTCCAGCAAAGGACAAAAGCTTAGTAGTCCAACAGTTGATCTTAGATTTAATCTTTTGAAGAAGAGGCTCTTAGTTCAGCAAAGACAACTTCTTCGTATTAAGAGGTAGACCAAAGTACCTCATTGGTAGGTTCCCTCTTGGGATACCAGAGAAAGTGCAATGACTTCAATTTAACTATGAGAAAGAGCCGCAGGAAAGAAACACAATTTTTGTGGGCTGATGGCTAATCCTGAGAAAGCTTGGAAATCCGAGAGTACTTGAAGGATACCTTGAACTGAAGTTGGAGAACCACCCGAGAAGATCAAAAGATCATCTGCAAAGCAAAGATGCATAAGAGCTGAGTCTTTACACCTTGGGTGATAGCCTACTAAACCGTTTCTGGAGGCTGCATTGAGCATGTGAGAAAGAACGTTCATAGCTAGCCCAAAAAGATATGGGCTCAGAGGATCTTTCTGCCTAAGACCCCTCGTTCATTTGAAGAAACCATGGAGGGATCCATTAATTCCCACTGAAAAGGCAGTAGTAGATAGGCCAGCATTCCTTTATCCAAGGTATATAGACTGATGGTAAGGATAGCGCCTCTAGACATAATAAAATGAAGTCCCTTTTCACTGAGTCAAAAGCTTTCGCTATATCAACTTTTATATTAGCCTTTTAAGCCCTTTGTTTTTATGATCCCCACTTACAATTTCAGAAGCCAAGAGACATTTTTTCAATAGCTGCTTGCCTTTAATAAATGCTGATTGGTTAGGCAGGATGATTTTACACAACAAGGGTTTGATCTTTGCCACCAGTAGTTTAGAAATCACCTTATAGAGTGTATTGCAACAAGATATAGGTCTGTAGTCCTTAATCTCTGTAGCCCCTAGAAACTTAGGAAGTAAGGTTAGAATTGTGGAGTTTGTAGCTGTAGGCAAATTATAAACTTCAAAGAACTTTGATATTGCTGATGTAACCTCTGCCCCCACAATATTCCAGGCTCCACTAATAAAATCTCGATGTTAGTCCATCAGGGTCTGGACTTTTGTTGGGACTGCTTGAATAACGTTCTGAAAATATCATATGTTGATGGCAGCCTACCAACTGCACTCTTTATTTCTTCAGTACAAGAAAAATCTGTGAAATTCTGGACAAACGCCAGCAAATTAGAGTTGACTGGCGCTAAAGGAGGTCCGGGAATAGCTTTGAAATGATTTAATGCCAGAGCACCCACTGATTCAGGAATAGTAGCAACAACACCATTGAGGTCCATAAGAGAGTGAATGGCATTATAAAAATTTCTTGCTGCAGTTACCTTATGAAAAAATCAGTATTTTGGTCTTCAAGCTTGAGCCATTTTATCCTAGATTTTTGGTGGAAGAAAGATTCTTCAGTGGTTCTGAGAAAGGCCAGTTTGTCTCTACAAGTTCTCTCAGCCGAGAAGGAGATTTCAGAAGGGTTAAGCAGGGATTGAAGTTGAAGGTCATTTAGCAAGAGAGAAGCCTCGCTAACTTTTTTTTCTGAATATCTGAAAGTTATCCTTATTAAGCTTTTTGAGATAATTCTTTAATGATTTCTGTTTCTTGCTTATGGAAGAAAGAGACCAAGAATCTGAAGTAGTAACCTGCCATCTTGAAGCCATTGTCTGTTGAAAATCAAGATGAGAAACCAGAAAATTAAAGAATTTAAATGGTTTAGAGCCTGAGATTGGTGTAGGGCAATGAAGCTTTACCAGACCTTGAGAGTGATCTGATATAGATGGACCCGAGAAAATAACCTGACAGAGAGGGTACTCTAGCAACCAATGTTCATTCGCGAGTACTCTATCCAGTTCTTTAGCAATAGGATCATCAGGTTGTTTATTAGTCCAAGTGAAGAAGGGACCATGGTAACGAAGATCTTTGACTTCCCGGTCATCCAAACAAGACTTAAACTCAATCATCTGGGGGTAATTTGGTTAAAGAAATCTGAAGAATGTTCTGCACAGTGAATAATTTCATTAAAATCCCCATCGATAATCCACGGGGATGAATGAAGAGATAAATCATATTTGGTATCCTTGAGACTGTCCCATAGAAGTTTCCGTTCTTCCACTGTGTTAGCCGCATAAACTGCTAAAACAAAGAAAGCAGGAGAGCCAGGGCACTGAACTAAGCAAGTGACTGATTGCCTAAATTTGAGAAGAATAGTAACCTGATAGGGGTGCCTCCAAAAGATGATAATGCGCCCATCCTCATCTTCCGAGTGGTTTGTAGTAGAGGACCAACATAGACAAACATAATTCATAATGAGAGACATATTTGATTCCTTGACATGGGTTTCTAAAATAGCTCCAATACTTACTTTATTAACATTAAGCCAGTTCTTAAAAGCTGGATGTTTATCTTTGTCGTTAAAACCTTTGACATTCCAAATAAAAAGGTTTATCGACATAAATATTTATAAGTTTGCCTTCCCATCTTGCAGGGAAGCGCCCATAGTAGGGGAACCAGAACCAATGCCCAAATCTTCAGCTGTTGCAGGGGAGGCCGAAGAACCACGAGTATCAGGAACAAGAGAATCCGAAATAAGCTTGAAAGAAGGGTCCACATAAGGGGGCTCAGAATCCAGTTCCACAGCAAGACAAGCAAAGGGATTCAATGAAATTGGAGGGGGGGGGGGCAGCGATCCTTTTCTTGAAAGGTTAGTAGATTTTCTTTTCTTTGATGAGTTATGAGCAAACTTAAAATTTGATTTCAGTTGTGTGTTAGTGTCCAACACCTGAAAAAATCCATTTGATGATACATCATACAAACTCTGTATTTTCAATATTTTTGCAAATACTATGACAGAGGAGCCTTTCACTGCTAGATCAAAAATAGTAGATTTTGGAGAAACCGCTACAAGATCTGAAAAGGCACTGAATGTAGCTTGAATTGATGGCAATCATAATTGTGATATAGACCTAGTTTTGATTTTCCATGACTGCAATGTTTTAAAATTATTAACTACGGTGATAATAAAAATAAGATAACTGCATTTCTAAATTATTTCTTTAGTTGTCCTTTTGTTTTGTTTTAGATTTGGCACATATATTTTTGGGCAATTCTCTTAGATAGCCATTTTTTAGTTTTTGTCACAAAAATAGCATTCAAAAAATAAAATGACCAAAATAGACTTTTTTTTTTTGAAATTTTGATTTTTTTTATTTTTATTTTTTGAAATTTGAAACCCTAACCCCAAACCCACCCCTTTACTCTAAACCCTAAAGTTCAAATTAGTTAACCCTAGGGATATAAATGCATATAAATGAATTTTTTAGCTTCTAAAAAAAACATTTTGGTCATTTTCTTCCTTAAAAACTATTTTTATGACAAACAAACTAAAAGGGGCTATATAAGAGAATTTCTCTATATTTTTTGTTTGACCCATAACAAATCCATTAATTAAAACGACGATGTAACTATAAAATCTGCAAAGAAACTCTTACAGTTCTTAAAAAAAAGCTCCATCTCATCTCGGGTCTAATAATAAGCCAAGCTAGAAAAATTGTGACTCAGAAAGCTGAAAGCGCGGCCTCGAGTCTAATAAGTTTGTTTGGTAAAAATCTCGTTTCCTTCCAACTTTTTGAATCTCCCTCTTCATCTTCTTCCTGCAAGATTCTCTTCTCTTCCTCGCCTTCTGGTTTGCCCTAGATCTAGGGTTTTCTTTTCCAGGTATATTCCACCTCCGTTGTTTTTGGTGATTCAAGATTGTTTTAAATCGATTGCATAGTGGTGATTTGAATAGCTTATGGCAAATTGTTTGGGACAATGTAGTGGGGGTTTTATGGATTCCAACTTTAATGTTTGGTTTCTAATGCTCCTTGATTGATTGTTTCAGCTTTAAAGATTTTGTTTTTGGTTTTGGTAATTTGCAGGAGTCTCTCGTAGCGACGATGAAGCGTAAGAGAGGAGATAAGAAAGGGAAAAAGTCCACTGAACAAGAGAATATAAATGAGTCGGTCGAAAACAGTGACTCTGAGTGTGAGAAGAGTGAATCTAAAACGGAGGTTGATGCACCTTCTTCTACCCCCAGTGGCAATTCACCTATTGCTGTTGCTAGTGTAGATCCGGTTAAGTCGGTCGGGCGTGTTAAGGTTAAACTGAAGACCTCGAAAGCACCAGATCCTGATGTTCCATTGCGTGTTGATGTCCATAAGACTAACAATAGTCCTCAAGAGAAACCTGTTGAGAAAAAAGAGGAACCTGCTCCTCCTCGTTTGCCTGAGAGAAAACCTGTTCTAAATGTTTACAGGAAGATGAAAGGTATTAAGATTAAGTCTTGGAAGGCAGTTGATGGATCTAGTTCAGTTACAGCTATTGATACTACTGCTGTCAAGGCTCAAGATGCAATTGTTCTTGATAAGGATACGAAGACGCCTGATGAGAGTTCTCAAGTCAAGAAGCTAGAACCAGAAAGTGCACCCGTTTCTTCTCAGAATGAGCAGAAGAAGACTGATCAAGTTTCGCTATACAATAAGCAAGAACTGGAAGACTCTCTTACGGTATCTACCTTGTTTGTTTCTTCTTTTCATGGTATGAGCAATTTAACTTGAGTACCGAACTTAAGGGTCTCATATTGGTCTTAGGTGGTCAAGAAGATTATGAAGATGGAAGCTGCTGATCCCTTTAATGTTCCTGTTGACCCAGAAGCTCTTGGGATTCCTGTAAGTGTGATCATTAGCTTCATCTTTATTTAATATATCCACCATCTTAGGAGGTGTTGTTTCATATTAACTTTGGCTTGTGAAAGCTCAATCCTTCATCTATTCATGTCTTGTGTTTCACATATCTACATTACATACTTATGTTGAACTTCATAGGTAAATAGTTCTGTGTGTTTTTGCGGCCTGAATAGTTTTCTTTTCAACAGACGAAAATCATTTTGATCTCAACTGATATGATTTAAAATTGCTTTAGTACATTTACTAGTCTTATTATTTAGCTTAGGGTAGGGGCTCATCTCTCTCTTTCAGTATGTCAAGCAAATAATACTTGTCCCATCTTGAGCATCTTTTCAATCTTTTCTTTGCTCTGTCAAGGGGTTTCAGAATTGTCGTCTAGCACGTTTAACTGTTTTCGGGTTATGTAGGACTATTTCGATATCATCAAGACACCTATGGATTTTGGAACAGTATGCAGTAATCTTGAAAAAGGCAACATATATATGAATTCTGAGGATGTTTACAAGGATGTCCAGTACATCTGGAATAACTGTTCCAAGTACAATAAGAAAGGTGATTATATCGTGGACCTGATGAAGCGAGTGAAGAAAAATTTCATGAAGTACTGGGCTGCCGCGGGATTGTATACTGAGCAATCTGCAGGTATTGTTAAAAAAAATTGGTCTTCTCTAGCATTTAACTATTTGTTCTCACGCATTGTTAAATTGGTAGGTGTAGTTTTCTCATACATATATAGTTACGTTTCTGGATCCCCTTACGGGCCCTTAGGCATATAAAGTAGACATTGTGAACACATTTTAAAGCTTCTGCTTATGAATTATCTTGTTCTTTTGACAAGGGTCATTACTTATTCCAGCTAGTGAAAGTCACTGTTGAAATGCATAAACAGTTAAAATAAAGTATCCATCAGTTTAATAATAATATAAGAACCCTTAAACTGTTTTTCTGAACTCTATGGATGAGTTAATCGTGAGCCTTACGTCTAGTTTGCACTTGTTTCATTTCTAGTTCTCTTATTAATATCCAGATGGAGAGATGTATGATTAAACTATAAAAAAGAATGTCAATATGAAGAAAGTGTTAACAATATACAGTACTTGCATTGTTTCTGGTAGCTATGCACTTTGGCCTGAGTAATATAGCTTACGATTTAACTTATTTGGTATCTTCGATTTACGATCAGAAAATGCTCAATTAGAGGATGGTGGAAACGCATCCTCCAAAGGTAGTCAATCCAAGCAGAAGAGCCAGAAGCGCCATGGGTATGCCGTTGAAACCTTTTTTTTAATACTTAATGATACGTGGGGACTTATATTCAGATGTGTCTCCTTTGTGTTCAGTGTTATCCTGAGTTTGGTTTCAACGTTTCATTAGTCTTCCTAGGTTTTATAGACAAGAGGTTATCTTTTACAAAGTTACTGTAACAAGATCTGCTTAACCATAATCAATCTTAGCCAACATTGAAGCTGAATTTCGTTTCCTCTTTGTCAAATTGTATTCTGTTTTCTGTAGCCCAATTCATACGTCTTGCAATTGTATCGATAGTTAATATGGAGCTTGTGATGTCCTTTATTAATGGGATCGGGATCAGTTTCATTTGATAGTCATTATTTTCGCTTGCAGAAGGCATCACAAGAGTGATTGCATGTGTGCGGTTTGTATTTTGAAGCGACGTAAAAGAGAACGTCACAGTTCTCAAGGAAATTCTGGAGCAGCAGAGGTTAGTAATGTGTTTTGTTTATCTAAAGAGAACACACAACCGGGTGCTTGGCTTCAGTTGGCTGTAATGTAAAGTAACGCTGAGTCAGTAAACCTTTTAACTAAATATCTTTCTTTCTTGAAGGAATCTTCACCTGTGAGAAGTCCGTCTGTGGATAATTCATCGATAAATATGCGTGAGGAGCAGGACATGGATGTTGACGTTGACAACAAAACCGGACAAGGAAAAACAGAAATCGTCGAACTAGATAGTCCATTGGCAAAAAGACAAAAAGTTGGTGAAAATAAAAAACAAAATGTGGAGGAAGAAGATCAAGAGGAAGAGGAAACCCTTGAGGTGGAGAGTGAAACTAAAACCAAACCTACTGTTGAGGATAAAACTCAATCGGTTGATAGATCGACAGAAGAGACTGGTGACGAGCCTGTGACTAGTGCTGCAGAGAAATTGGTTGTTTTAGCTTCTGGTGAAGGTCCAAAATCAACTCAGAATGAAGAGGTAGAGAAGGCAAAACGACTTCGGGAGCAGAAGGTACTCTTCCGAGCTTTATTATGATGTTTTCATTAAGCAGTAAGCACTACTGAGATTAATTGTGTTATTGCAGGAACTGCAGGAGTTAGAGCGTAAACAATGGAGAGCTAAGATGCTTGAGAAGTTCCAACTCAGAAACCCTCAGCTGCTAAGTCTTTGCGAGACTATCTTTCCTAAAAGCAACAATCACAGTTCTGTCTGGAATGGACCTCACTCACTGTTTAAACGTCCAGAAGGCTCAAATCGTACTAGTTCCTTACACAAAGCACTTGAGGCCTTGATGAAGTAGTGATTAAGGATTCACAATGTAACATAAGTATTTAGCTATTGTTCTTCGCTTTGCCTGTTTAGATATGTTTGATTGATACATTAAATGTCAAACACCATAAGATTTGTTGTCACTGAAACCAGAAACATCAATCTGTTCATGAATTTTTAGACAAATGGATTCGCTTTTACATAATGATTGTCTGCCATGAGACGACAAGAAGGGAATAAAGCTTCAACTATTCTACACAAGGCTAAAAATTGTCTAGGTTTGATAGAACTGCAGCTGGTAACGAGTCGGTTCGGTTTATACCCGAAATCCTGGATCCCGGGATACTCAATCGGATCCCGGATATAAATCGAACCGACCCGTTATCCGCGAGTTGTTTAAGGAGTATAGTGCTAGGTTTGATAGAACTGCAGCTGTGCAAGCGTCTCAAACCACTTCAGCTGCCTCTTTTGGTAGCCAAGAGCAGCCAAGAGCAGCCAAGTGTTGAAAGAATCGACTTGATCAATGATGAGATGGGGTATGAAAGGATGGATTTCATGTATGAGGAATTGGTTGGGGAAATAGAAGATAGGGAGTCTAGGGATGAGTTAGATACTTATCTCAAAGAGAGTATTGTGAATCCGAAAACCATGGTTGGAGTAGAGTATGATATTCTGTCTTGGTGGAAGTTTAACTGTTCAAAATACCCAGTTCTTGCAGAAATTGCTAGAGATGTACTTGCAATGCAAGTGTCATCAGTAGCTTCTGAGAGCGCTTTTAGTACCAGTGGCCGGATCATAGATTCATATAGGAGTTGTCTTACTCATTATATGATTGAGGTGTTGATGTGCTCAGAGCAATGGCTAAAGGAACATATTCGATGTGGTGAGTCTAGAGTGGTGACAATGGAACAAATTCTTAGTGAATTTGAATATGAAGACAAGCTTAAAAGAGGTAATTTTCTTCTTTAATCGTTTATCTAAGTAAGTTGAACTTTCTATTGTTACTAACTATAACAAATTCTTGCAGAGTATGATAGACTACCATTGCAAGAAGGCTAAATCAGTTTGTGTGTGGTTCTTGGTGACTTGGTTAGAAGGTAAACACGATTTTCTAATGCTTTAAGTTTCAGAGAATGACCATTGCTAATATAACTTCTTTCTTTTGAAGCAGGATAATGTTTGGACTTTAGAGTATGAAGACTTTTGTTCTCTTAAGTTCGGTTGAATGTTTTATTTTTGTTGTTTTTGAACTCTTGTTCTCGGAATGATGTGTTAAGTTTATTGTGTTTGTTTCATGTTAGTTAGTTTTTGTTCACTTGAAAACTTATTATGAATCTTCTTATATATGATGTTTTCTTTTTGAACTATGTCTTTTGTTTAATTTTTATATTGTTCACTCATGTTACATTGATTATTTCGGTTCAAAATCAGGAAAATTGGTTACTTCAGATGAAAATAACCGGACCCGAATCAGGTATAATGGTTAACCGAGAATATTTCGTTTTTTTTTAAAAACCGTACCCACCCGGATCCGAAAAGATCCGATTCGAACCCGACCCAAAATTTTATAAAACCCGAATGGGACATTTTTTAAAAACCCGTATAACCCGAAATCCAAAATACCCGACCAGAACCCAATCGGATACCCGAAAGCCCATGCCTAGGTGGTATGCCCATTTATATATAACAATTACGCTTAGACACTTTTTATGTTGCTAATTAGACCTAGAGTAGAGATGTTCAATCAGTCAATGCTTTCAAAGCAAGCATGTCGTATTTGGCAAAGGCCAGATTCGTTAGTTGTTCAGATTTTGAAGCACTGCTATTTCAAGAGGAGCTCCTTTTTGGAATGTGGTACTAGATCTTCTTTCGCACAGAGGAAAATTTAACATGGAAGATAGTTTTTTTTTTTTGTTTTTTTTAATACCAAAAAATTGAAGGCCGAGGTCTGTAATCCTTCAAACCTGAAACTACAATATGTAATATTAGTTTCGTCCCAGTAGTCACTTGAACCAAAAGCTTTTAATACAATGGCCAATGTCATTTCCAGTTAAGGTAGTGACCTTTGGTATACATGGAAGATAGTTATTAAAACATGGTTCGCTTAAGACCATGGGAGATGGTACAAATGCGAATGTGTGGATGAAAAACTGAGTGATGGATGGTTCACCACGTCCTCCTAAGTACATACCTGATAGGATCATTGATCTAACCCTTAGTGTCAGACCTGATAGATAGGAATTCAGTCCAGTGGAACAAAGCTCTTTTGGAGCAAACTTTTACAGCCGAGGACGTGAAACACATCTTGTCTGAACCGACGAACTTCAGTAGACGGGACACCTTGGTTTGGTGTTTCACGAAAAGAAGTTATACATCAGTCAAAGTGGATTACAAGTTGGACATGTTAAAGGAATAACAACAACATCACAACGCCAATCCAACACCAATTGAAAATATCTATAAAAGAATATTTGGAGAATTAAGGCTGCATCCAAACAAGTACGTTTTGTTGAAGGCGTTCTCTAGTGCCATTCATGTTAAAGATAACGTGAAAACTAGGAGTTTAAACATAGATTAAACTTGTGAAATATATGAAGTGGGCAGAGAAACCATATGTCATGATCTTTTCAATTGCTCTTTTGCAAAGGAAACGTAGGAAAGATCCAACTTACTTTTTCCATTAGCAGTTTTTTCTAATAATTCAGTTTCTTGAACAATCATTACTTAATGGAAGTTTCAAAGAAACCATAAATTCTGTAAAATGTAAGATGGTTCTTTCTATAGGTTATATGGTATATTTGGAAATTAAGAAATAAACTGTCCTTTGAGTGCACAAGATATGAACTTATTTGACTTTGGGAGAAAGCTGAAGAAGATGTAGGAGGACAAAAGTCCTGATTGAAAATCAAAAAACAAAACAATTCAAAACAATAATATAGAGGTAAAAAGAGTTAAGAAAATTGTTAGGGAGATTGACGAATACATGGAGTTGATATCTGTTTTTTTCCCTTAACTCCATAATTACCTGTAATGTGTGACGGTTTTGTGCGACTTTTGAATACCAACCACGATGAGATTGTTTCACAACTCTCAAAACATAATCTATGAACTTTAGATTTATGATATACTCTAGAGACTTACACTAAAAAAAAAAGATTAGTTTTTTTTTTGCTGGAAGTTTTGTGTGCGATTAAGTGTGTGTTTAATAGATTGGTAAAACACTTATTTATATGAGAAAAAATCTTATCGACAAGATAAACATAAATTGAAAAGAAAAAATATTTGGGAATAATCATCCTTATTGCACAAGTAGAAGGTAACAAAAATATTCGGATATTATTTGGAAATATTATGATATTATCTGCAAATATTCCAAAAATGATCTTGATGAAATCCAAAATAGATTTATCGAGATATTTTAGACGTATTATTAGGATTTAATTAAGATATTATGCAAAAAAAATTTGGTATGACTTTGATACGAAAGCATCTTTTGTGGGCTAAAACCCACAATCATCAACACCAAGACCTAAAACCCAAGCCCAAGTCAGGCCCGGTCACGGCGGCGTGTGTGTAGTTTGCATAATGACTCTTTTACTCTTTTTCTATAGTGTCTCTACAAACTTTTGAACCTTATTAAAAAGATAACATATATATACAAGATGCCTTACCTTCTTGTAACCCATTTGACACTTTTTTACTCTTTTTTACTTAGGTAAAAGCTTTTTCTTAATATTGCAGAAGACATTTTATAACATTTTATTCACAATAAATCAACATATACTCAGCCTAATAGGCTTGTAAACTTTGGTTTCAAAAATCCCTTGCATGAATAGAAATTATTCTAATCATATACAAACTCGATAGACTTGCAGACTCGACAAAAACTACAGACTAAAATTAATAACATACTAGAGAAACAAACTTTTTGAGAGTATAAGTGGAAACTAACTGCATCTAACATCTGCTTGGTCACAAAAAATAAATCCATTCTCTTAGATGGTTTCAATACTTAATCAATTGATAAAACTTGCAATACAAAAATACAAGACGATTCACGATGGAAATCTCACCAGAACGAAATTTGTCAAGAATTTCCAAGGAATTCTTGATGGACATCTGTCAGTAATAGGTGTTCGGGTGATCGCCAAGAATCTAAAATTCCTGAACGATTTTGTTTAGTCACTAATCCGTCAAAAACTTCAAACAGATTACATATGGATTCTTGACGAAAATGTATATGTTATCAAACCATTGTATTTCCCAACAGATTACCGACAATAGTGTGAAACAATGGGTAATCAGTCACAAATTCTCGATGGATTCCTGAAGGATTATGTAACCATTACATAGCCGTTAAAAATGAATATTACCGACGGATTTGTCCATCGGGAATATGCTCAGATTTCTCTATAAATACCATCTCCTTTCATTCATTCACAAGTCACAAAAAATCATGTATGCTCCTATTTATTTTTGTTCTTTGATGGATATATTGTATATGGATCCAAATACAAGTTTACTTATAGAATAATACACATGTGGTATTCAAGAATTCATGGCGTTAGTTCAACAATAACTGGAAGCAACAAAAGGTAAGTTGATATGTCAATGCTCTTTAAGAAGATGTAAGTTTGGAACCATTTATATTTCAAAGGATTTATGCCTGGTTACAAGATCTAGTATCTTCATGGAGAACGATCAGATTATGATAGTACTAGCGAATATCATACTGCAGATTGGTTAGATGGACATAGCACGAATGTAGATTTTTGTGTAGGTACTGTACTAATGGTAAATGATGGATATGAACAAAATTTACCTTCAGTTGGTGAGGATGGAGATAAACAAGAAGAACCCAATTTAGAAGCTAGGAGATATTTTGATATGTAAAATGCAGCTAAACAGACATTGCACAAATGTTGTAAAAATGGTCATTCACTTTTATCATCTGCAAGTAGATTGATAGCGATAAAGAAAAACTATAATTTGGCTTAAGAATGTGTAGATGAGATTGCCGATTTTGTGAGAGATGTTCTACCAGAGGATAATCTTGCACCTAGTTCGTACTATAAGGTTAAAAATTGATTGTTTGTCTTGGTTTATTGTATCAGGTGATAGATACATACATCAATAACTGCATGATTTACTTGAAAGAGGATGACAACGGAAAAATTGTAAATTTTCAATAAAAACTCTTTATCAGGATACGAGCAAAAGATCATGATGCCATAAAAACATATGTAATATTTTTCGTTGACAGAAAGATTGAAGAGGCTATATAATCCAGAACGCACATTAGGACCAATGAGATGGCATACAAAGCACTCAATAGATGGTAAGATAACACATCATTTATATGCAAAAGCGTGAAAACAATTTCAATCAAAATATCCAAAATTTGCATATGAGAGAAGGAATGTGTACCTTGGATTATGTACTGATGGTTTCACCCCATTCATAAAGCATAGAAGACAATATTCATTGTGGCCAGTAATTATGGCACCTTTCAACTTACCGCTAGATTTTTACGTGCTCAGTGATTTTTGTTCCTCTCCATTCTCGTCCCTAGGCTAGAGCATCCTCAGAGATCATTCGATGTGTTTTTTAGCCAATTATATATGAGTTGCATTAACTATGGGAGCACGGTATTCTTACATATGATGTCTCATCCAAAGAAAAGTTTCAGATGTGAGCACTACTTATGTGGACATAAGTGTTTTTTCAGCATATGATTGTTATTTGGATGGATAACTCATGTGAGATTATCATGTTCTTATTGCCAAAATAGCACATATGCTTGCCAACTAAAACGCAGACAAAAAATATGTTGGTTTGACTGTCACATGAGATTTCTACCACACGATCATCCATTTCGTAAGAGTAAGACATTGTTTACAAAGAACAAGAAGTTGTTTGACAGTCCACCTACATAATTAAATGACAATAACTTGTTGGAACAATTAAGAGATTTGGTGAAGATAAGACGCCAGACGTAGATGGAAATGTATATTATATAGTTGACGGTGATGGAGAACATCACAATTGGCATACGAATAATATTTTCTAAGATACACCATATTGGGAGGATCATTTCTTATGGCACAATTTTGATGTCATTCATGTTGAGAAGAACTTTTTCGACAACCTAATGAACACTATCCTTAATGTCCAAGGCAATACAAAATATAATTTGAAGTCTAGACTGAATTTAGTTGATGTTTGTTCCTGAAAAGAACTTCATGTTGATGCACATAGGAAAGATCATGTTCCTATTTATCGATTGAATGCATTTTTGAAGGAAGAGTTCTTTGATCGGATTGTATACATCATCAAATTTTCAGATGGCGTGCATCTAACTTGCAGAACTGTGTGGACAGAAGTAAAAGAAATTTATTGGTATGAAGTGCCATGATTGTCATGTGATGAAGCAGCGTCTCCCACCGTTTGCGTTCTCTGTACTATTTTCACGAAATGTTCATGAAGCAATTGCATGTATCTTTAATATTAACATATTAAATCAATTTTCTTTTAATTGATTAGGATTTACTTATCGAATTAGTTTTTTCTTCTGCATGTATAAGTTCTTCCTTCCGTGATTTATGCACGATATCACTCACATTAGATAATATTTTCAATTTGGAGGACAATATACATGTGATCCTTTGCAACCTTAAGAAGATTTCTTTTTTCTATCGTTTTTGATGTAATAAAACATCTTTTTATTCATATCGCAAGAGAAGTGGCACTTGGTGGTCCTGTGCAATATATATGGATGTATGTTTTTGAGTAGTGTAAAATCTCAAGAAGAAGGTCAAAAATTTAAGGAAGGAGGAGGGATTTATAATGGTACAGAGCATCAATGAAGACATCTCAAAATTTGCTGAATACTATTTTTCATTAGAAGTTCGAACAAAAAGTTGAAGACCTGCACGTCATGATGGTAGAGGTGGAAGGGAAAAATATTACATTTATGTATCAAACATGTTTACACAAACTGGAAAACATAGTCGTAAATCAAAAGATCGAAAACTTAGTGAGGTTGAGCATACCAGTTTGAACACATATTTTCTTACCAACTACAAAGACGTTCTTGAATATGAGAGCTACGTATCGATAATATTTTTCTTCTTTTAAACTACAAATTATTTAAAGTATTTTTAACAAATGTACTATTTGAACATGATTTACATGGCAAAGATGCATTATAAGTACATAGATGCCACATATGAACATCTTGAGCAACTAAAGCAAAATAATTTCGCAGGATATATTTCTCATTGTGCAAGTGTTTTACTAGTAATTAGTAACTAATCATTCATAATATTTTTTAATATTTTTAATAAACTATAACAATTGATTTTGACTTCATTGTTACGCTAGCAGGCAACCAGTTTCAGATTGGTTATGTGAGTTTTTGTGGTCCAAAATATGTAGTAAAGTCATATCCGAGATATTGCACTTGAGGTGCCAAAACACATAAACCCAACCGTTTGGAAGGATTTGCTATCCCATTGGGAAAAACCGGAAACGAATACTAAGTAAGAAACCAACTCGGGTAACCATCATAGCAACCGTGGCGAGAAAGGGGCTTATGTCCACAACCTGGAGGCGACAAGTTAACCTACCTGGGAACTTCAGCTAGTAAGTTTTAAATTTCATATTTTAATAAACTTGATTAAAATCTATTAATCTATATTTCTTTTAAATTGCAACAAATGATAACCTTGATGATTTGGCGCTGTTGAAGTCTACTTACACCAACTAGCTAACATGCCAAATTTAGGATCCGGTTATGAATGACGTCATCCAGCTTGTGGAGTTCCAAGCAGACAACATCCTTTTGACTCAGGCTACTATGTGTGAAGACGGATCTTCGGCTTCTTCCAACAGCCTAACTCGGGACCAACTGAAAAACTTTTTTCTTGAGGTACGGTTCCAAATGTTTTCTTCATAATTTATGTATGTGATTGTAATTGCAACTTACTTATTTTTTTTCATTCAGGCTGTCCCAAAGAAGAAATATCGTTATGCCGGGTCAGTTAGTTCAACCGGTTGGAAATTGCAAACACAACTGACAAATATTGATGGTTGGAACTTATCTACGGAAAGCGTTCATTGGGAATTCACGATTTCTTGATGGAAATGAGTGGTCAAGAATTCCGGATGGAAAAAGTGGTATTGCTGTTGATTGGGACATTCCAACGGATTGTTGTGGTTGGTATTTACTGACGAAAGATGGTGGCCGAAAGTTCCCCAGGAAATCTCGACAAATTCCAGATGATGATTCCAACAGACGCTTCCGTGAGGGTTGTTTGTAATATATCAATTGGAATTTTTCAGGAATTACCGACAAATCTCGTCTATTTTTTTTTTCTTGTCAATTATTTCCCCTCCAACTATTTAGTACTGACATACATTTTTGTTGGTTTGCTGGGATTGCACATTCTTGACTGAATACCGACATGATTTTCCCTCGGGATTTGTATTTTTTCTTGTAGTGTTGGGTAAACAAGTTCGCAAAGTTGTCAGCTGATTTGATGTAATCCACATATATTACGCTGCTTGAGATCAATTTTCTTATTATTTTAAGTCATCTTTTGATGTGACAAGAATTACCACTATATATAGTATTTAGTGCCTATGCTATAGCCGATTGACTATCATATTAAACTGGTTTCGCCCACATTAAAATATCTTCAAAGAAGTTACAAAGCTATTATGCTTCTTCTGCTGATTTGTTTAAAGAAATGAACTCAAATTCCATGATTTATATGGTCGATAAAGTTTGTTTAGAAGATTTCCAAGATATTGATGCACCTCCAAGCGTAAGGACATGTCCACTTGTGGATTTTGAGTTCTTAGAGTATGCTCTCCAGTTTGCATCACTGCATCATTCCAAGACTGATGGTTCTTTACGATAGTGCAGCCCATACATTTTGTTCTATCGCAAATAGTTTAATACCTTTGTTATGGCTTTCTAGTGTGTATGACATAGATTACTTATGTAGCGACTTAAAACATTGTTTGCATACACTAGATTAGGTTGTATACAGTTGGTTGAGACATCAGACTTCAAATTACCCGTGCATACTCCACTTGTGACAAAGCTTCGCATATATTCTTGGTCAAGTGCATTTGAGTGTCTACATGTGTTCTTGCAGTTCCACTTGAATAGGTCTTAAACCTCTCAAACATCTTTCAGCATAATGATTGTGAGTTAAAGTTATCCTTTTATGAGTTCTTTTGATCTTAATGCCAAAAATAACATCTGCACGATCCATATATGTCTTGTCGAATTGACCATTGAGCATGTTCTTGGTTTGTTGGATGATACCTTTGTTGTCTATGACGATCATGTCATCAATGTACAAGAATAATAGAATATAACCACTGAGAGTATATTTAAAGTAAATGCATTTATCACATTCATTTATGCTGAAACCATTTGACATCATTGCCAAACTTTTTGTGCCACTGTTCCGGAGCTTGCTTCACCGCGTACAAGGAATTCACAAGCCTACAAACTTAGTGTTCTTGACCCAAAACCACAAAATATTCATGTCGTTTCATATATATCTCCTCTTCAAAATGTATGTTTAGAAAAGCAGTTTAACATTCATTTGTTGGATTTCTAGGTATCTTAATGTTATAATTCCAATAAAGAGTTTGATTAAAGTTATTCTCGTGACCGGAGAATAGGTTTTGAAGAAATCTTGACCTTCTTTTTGTCTGAATTCTTACATCATAAGTCTGGCTTTGCACTTTTTGATTAAGCCATCAGTTTTCAACTTGGTTTTGAAGATCCATTGACTTATAATTTTAATATCCTAAAAGTTTGTGCCAAACATTAGAAAACTCAACGGCATAAATAACTTAATTATTTATTGAAACTTTGGAAACAAGTATACCATTTTCATTAGGATTGTCATTACACATATTTTGACTAGTCCAGATTTAACAAAATATTTTCCTTTAAAAACCATTCTTCCCGAGGATAAGCTGGTCAGATTTGAAGTTGATTCCAAAACCGTTCTTACTCATGAGAGATCCATAGATCAGGTTTTCCTCATGTATGGAACATGCTTCACGTTTGTGAGAGTGATCTCCATGCCTGAAGTCATCTCCAACACAACTATTCCAGTACCTTCAATTTTGGATTTGAAGATGTTTTCCATCTTAACTTGATCATCATATTTACACTTTTGATAGGTACTAAACATCTCTTTGTCAATGAAAATGTGTGTAGTGGCACATATGTCATACCACCATTCTTTGGAGTTATCTTCAACTATGTTGGATTATATGACCACAACACCCATATTAACTTCAGTTAGTTTTTCTTGATCTTTTTCCATAACTTTTTTTGTGGCACTCCAAGGATCTATGTCTCATCTTTCCATGGTGGTTACACTTCTCATCAAATTTCTTGTTCGTGGAACGTTGAGATGGATTTTTGAAGCTCATGGATGCTTGATGAGCAAGCTTATTCAGCCTAGACTTTTAAAATCTTGCTTTTCTTTTACCTTTATTATTTTAATCAGCTAAATTAGCACCATGAGTATGAATTGACCCTTTTTATCACGTTTTAGTGATTTATTCTGAAGTCTGATATTCAAAAATTTGCCAACATCAAGGTCTTTTGCTTGAAAGCATGCTAACTTTAAAGTCATCCAACTAAGGAGAGGCTTCTCAATGAATAATTCACTGTGAAAATCTTGCATAGCTTCATTCCTTTCACCATGAAAGTCTCACATAGCTTCATTCATTCTTCAACGATTTCTTGGAAGATCAATTGTAGCTCAAACACTTGTTCCATATGAATCGTGTATCGACCATCACAAATTTTAGAAATTTTGCTGTAGAAAAATTTCTAGAGCCTACATTGAAGGACTTGTATTTCGTTTTCAAAGCATCCACAAATCTTTGGAAATTTGGTTCTCATTGTAAACACTGAACAATTGGTCCACTATAAAGTTTTGAATATAACGTTTTAATAAGAAGTCGCCATGCTTCCGCATCAATGCTAGCAAGAGCCCTTGCATCCTTATTATCCGCATTTAGCACTGATTTGACCTTATGAAGATACCTAGCCAAATTCATAGTAGTCAGAAATAAGTGCATCCTATGCTGCTCCTGCTTGATGTTCGTTCTACTGAACTTTTCAAGCTGAAGTCTGCTTATGTTACTAGGAACATACCGAACTTGTGCAGGTAACGTTCCAAGTGGTTGACCATTCCCGGTCTGGGTTATCGTCTCACAGATTGTGCCACTGTCACCCTATTTATGTTAGTGTTGTTATCACCGTTATTCATCATTGAATCTATTCACAAAACAAAAACCACAATAAGCTTTTTAAAACTTAATTCAGTAAACGTTCCCATAAATCGTGTATAGCATTCTTAAAACATTTGATAAACTTGCTGAAAGCCGAGATGTTCCCGTTGTCAATACCGTGTCTAAGCCCATCCATAAAATTTACCCAAAAATGAGGAAATTGTCGAAGTCAGTATTGACACTAACGATCCTTCTCGCATAATCAGGATAGGCGCCTCTCTCACCAGTGACCTCAAGGATGCAATCATCTTGTTCCTTCAATAAAATATCTCAACTTTTTGCGTGGTACACAAGAAACGTAAAAGGGATCAACCCCTCCAACGTAACCCTTGGACTCAACATGGACCCCACATACACGCCAATAAAAAAAGAAGGAAGCTAGGTCCCGAAAGATCCAAAGCTGTTGATGCAGAGGTCTATAGGCTGCTTCAAGAAGGGTTCATCGCTAAAGTAAAATACCCAAATGGTTGGACAATCTGGTAGTCGTCAAAAAGAAGAACGACAAGTGGAGAATCTGTGTCGATTTTAGGGATTTAAACAAAGCATCTCCCAAAGACATATTCCCCTTACCGCACATCGATAGACTCATCGAGTCAAGGGCGGGAAACGAGCTACCCACACTTATGGATGCATTTTCTGGATACAAAAAATTTTTGGTGCACCCTGACGATAGAGATAAGACAGCGTTCATCACCGACATGGGAACATACTGGGACAAAGTGATGTCTTTTAAACTGAAGAACGCAGAAGCTACCTATCAGTGCCAAGTAAATAAAATGTTTGCTGACATACTCGGTGTGACAATGGAGGTGTACATTGGCGACATGCTGGCCAAGTCCCTAATCGCAGATGATTACCTCAGCCACCTGAAGGAATGTTTCACCATCCTGAACGAATACATGATGAAGCTTAATCCAGCAAAGTGCACATTTGGGGTAGTCTCCGACATATCTTTGGGTTACATCAGCACCCATAGAGGAATTGATGCCAATACAAAACAAATCTTAGCCATCCTCGACCCCCCAAGTCTGAAGACAGCCGAGAAGTCCAATGACTAACTGGCAAAGTCACTGCCGTAAACCATTTCATCTCGCGATCTATGGGTAAGTGCCTCCCTTTCTTCAAACTCCTTTGTGGGAAGACAAAGTTTCTATGGGACAAAACGTGCAAAGAATCTTTCGGGCAACTCAAACATTACAATCAACCACACCTCCTGTCCTCTCCAAACCGGAAGACGGGGATACACTTTATCTCTACATCGCAGTCTCGTCATTCACCGTCAGCAGTTTCCTCATCAAGGAAGATCGAGGTGAACAAAAGCCCATCTTCTATTCGAGCAAGCAAATGACCGATACCAAAACTTGCTATTCAACCTTGGAAAAATGGCACTTTCCATCATAACATCGGCAAGAAAACTCTGACCGTACTTTCAGTCTAACTCAATCGTCATCCTCACCAACCAATCTCTCCGTACTGTAATTCAAAACACAAACCAGTCCGGCAGATTGTCTAAATGGGCCATCAAGCTAAGCGAGCAGAATATCAGTTATAGAGGAAGGTCGGCAGCAAAATCCCGAGTTCTTGCCGATTTTCTAATTGAGCTTGCTCCCGAACTCGAACAAGATCTGATACTACCAAATGCCGAGTGGATCCTGCACGTCGACGGCTCTTCATCCCATAATCATTCTGGAATCCCCCATGGGAGAACTCCTTCGACAATCATTCCGCCTCGGTTTTAAAGTGTCCAACAATTAAGATGAATAAAAAGCACTAATCGCTGGCTTACGATTAGCTAAGACAGTAAAGGCGAAGTGCTTTCGCGCATTTTGCGACTCGCAACTCATTGTGAACCAACCATTCTCGCGCTCAGTATTCCAAAGTAACTGCTCTTGGACAGTTCTTTGATCTTCCTCGACCAACTGCCTGATGGAAGTTCTTGAATTCCTATAACCGCTCTAGCATAAATTAAGTAGTTTAGTAACTGCTCTAGTAATCGTTTAGTAACTGCTCCCAGTAACCGTGCCTCCTTTTAGCGGAACTCCTATTGGATACAACCACGTCTCCATTGGGTGGACATCATCTAAGCGCACACTCCTGAATCACAATCAACACATTGTCCAATCCTAGCATTCATTCATCTATCATGTTCCTTTGAGTCATCTATTAACCTAAGCGTTCACTTCTTTCTATCAACTTATCTCACAACCAATTCATAAAGAAGCATCAAGCAATATCACAAACAATCTCTAACAGAAACACAATCAGTCCATTAAGTTCTTTAACAATACGGGCGTTCTTATGTAGTATGTAATATGCATCTAACAACCTAGCAATCATTATGATCTAACAACCTAACGATCAATCAAGACTAACCACACCTTATCCAACATTCACAATATGAGAGTTGAAGAGAAAAGGATGCTTTCAAGACCAATCCACATAGTTGGAAGATCTGAAGATTGATCTGGAAAACATCTAGATTTTGAACACATATCTGAACAACAGGAACAAGGAACATCGTGAAATACCTAAAACGAGTATATGCTCATAACCAACACTTCAACAAATACATTTATTATAAATCATTTGAACAAACTCAACAATCTTGTTCGGTCAGTTTTACGTGACTACACATACACGTGTAACACCCATGTGAAGAAGTTTGAGACTCAGGTTGCGCAGAATAATGAAGCTATAAGGAAGCAGGAATCAGTGGTTAAAGAAATAAAGGAGCTGGACAAAGACACCATGTGAGTGCCATCATTGATGATGACTTTTGGTAGGTGGTGAAACATGAGAAACTCCAAGAAGGAGACTATAAAATGGAGAGCTTCATGTTGTTTGGCAGTTCGTATTGGTGTCACTCGACACCAACAACTGAGCAGCAATCAACACCACTTAAAAAAGTGTAGGATCTCGACAGACTGCAAGCATCGATAAATACTACCCTGATGACAATCAATACTACTCTGCACCCATGACATATCGCGCATGATTGCCAAGCATCGATTGACACCGACTAAGTAGCGATCGATAACCATCTTAGACAAGGCCGACTATTGATATTAATTGACAGCCTAACAACGGTCAACACCCTCCAAAGTATGATGCACCAGAGCCAGTAATCTATAAAGAGGCTATTGACAGACAGGTTCATATCTGGAAGAGGAAAAAGAATAAGGTTCCTAAGCATCTAAGGAGAGAAGCAACTGAAAGAGAGATGGATGGTTTTACCAAGAAAGTTTTGAAAATCCCTGAAGATGAGACATTTGATGAGGCTTACTACACTCATAATCTATGGATGCTTTTCAAAGAGAGCAGAGAAAAAGAAGAGGACATACATCAAGAGAATGTGTCATCAACTTAAAACCCTGAAAAGGAGAGATGCAAAGCTAATAAAGAAAGATGATCCTAAAAAAATTGTCGTCTCATGCACTGTTGTAGGACATGTCTACCAGAATGCATTGTGTGATACAAGATCTTCAGTGAGCATTATGTCTAAGGCGATGGTAGACCAACTGGGGCTAAAGATTGAACCTTCTAGGGACTCATTCACTTATGTGGATTGCTCTAAGGTAAATTCAGAAGGATTGATCAGAGATCTTGAGGTAATAATTGGTAACTCTCTGATCCTTGTAGACTTTCGTGTGATGAATATCAAGATAGGATGGAATACATCTCTATTGCTTGGAAGAGCCTTTATGGCTACTGTGAGAGCTGTTTGAAACATGCAGACAAACAAGTTGTATCTCACACTTGTTGATGAGAATGTTTTATATGACCTTGTCCAAGTCTCAAGAGAGCACACGTCCTACACTGAGCTGGATGATGACCTAAGACTTGTGGCAACATGTCACTGCGACTTTGAACGCGAGGATGATGATGATGACGAAGTGTCGATCGACACCACTTCTCTTGCAGAAAACTCAAAGATATGACACTTGAAGCCGCTACTCCCCCTAGAGCACCTCCATCACGGTTTGAAGTGCTCACACCAGATGAGTATGGACCATACAAAGACCAATGGGGAAACGCGGAAGCCAAAGATGGAAGGATCATTCATGTATCCAAGCAATACATGGCAGACATCCTTGAAATGACTGATGATATGGGAAGTGTTTATTTGAGTTTACCACTGTACGAAGGGAGTCTCAAGATGAGCAAACTGATTCCACCACAACTAGCAACAAAGACCATGCTTGAAAACATGATAGTTGGAGTATACACATCCCATGAAAGAATGATGAATGCTGTGGGTTTTTATATCACTCTCAAATTAACCTTATTTTCCACTTTACTCTCTCAAATAAGAGGTTCAGTATAATACTTAGGGATCGAATCCACAAAGACTCTAGGATTGCACAACAGACTTACTGTTTTCGAATTAAAGCTAGATAAATTGTAATAATAATAATAAGAAAGGTGATTTCAAGATTGAATTAGTTTGTGAATGTTAAATTAAGGGATTAGACTTATAACAAATTCTCAAGTAGTATTAGATAATGCAAATTAATAAATTGCTAGGATTTTAATTAAGCATCGTTCTCGAACTCAAACCTTAGAGTTTAGGAGATCGCTCTCGCGCATCTTGACTGAGTGTCTATCGATGCCAATAAGGTGGCGTCGATTGACGCTCATTCTAAACAGTACTGGTTTCACGGTTTGATGGGTTCTCTAAACTTCCAATTCAACTCTCGTTTGTTACCAGTTATTTAGATTGTTTAAGATAGGTTCAGGGTCATAACCAGGCTCTCGCTTTCACTATGGAACCCTAATTTCTAAGATTGAGGTGATCAAATTTAACCTAGCATTAAGAACTACTTAAACAAAGAACCAAGAAGATTACCCTAACAATTCTATAAAATCAACAAGACATTACTATCATTGAATGACTTCTACATGAAGTTGGATGAGATGTACAATCCTCTAGACAGCAGCATTGCATGGATGTACAAATGCCTAGAATATCTTAGGGATAGAGTGGATCAAGTCAGTGGTACTGGGGAGAAGTTGGAAAGACAGAGAATAAAAGGAGAAATGGCTATAAGGTGTTTTGTAGGCATCTTGTTCCAGATGTTTGAGGAAGATGTTGAGACTTGTTTCCCAACAAGTTCTTATTTTCCTCCTAACTAGTTTCAAAACTCAAAAACGTCAAGCTATAGACTATAAAAAAGCGCTGAATGGGAGACAACCCATTATTAAGTATTTTACTTAAGTTTTTATTTATATTTTTACTTATTTTCACTATTATTTTGTTTTCAGACCCAATGAACACGAGTTCTATTACGAGCATCGCCTAACACCATTTCAAGTATTGGCCGATACTACTCGGACATGAGTTTCGTTCGACACCTTACTGTCGTCGATCGATACAAATCACATAAGCATGTTACCCGATTTTCCTTGTTATATTTTACTTATGCTTTATTTTCTTCACCAATCTTAGGCTGAATAACACTGGGAACAATGTTGTTAAGTCTGGGGGGGGGGGGGGTAGTTACTAATGCTGTGTTTTATTTTGAGTTTTAGTTTTGAGTTGTATAAAGTTTTATAGAGTCAAGAAGGGGGAGATAATAAATTTTCAATTTTTATATATTATCTAGCCATTCTCTAGCAACATGCTTTGAGGATGTTGCGTGTACTAATGAAAACACCAAAGCTGATCACTTGCTAGTAACATCCATGCTAGCTGAGAAAGTTTGGAGAAACCAAAGCTGACTTCCAACTTTCATCAACTCAATTGCTTGTTTTGGGGCTTGGTGTACACTGGATCAGATTTCTTTTGCAAGTCTGGAAGGTAAAAGTCTGTGTATTTTTGGTTTCCCTCTCCTCTCTTCGGCATCTAGGAAAGAAAAGATTGAGATGATTTCCCGAGGTTGAGAGAGATAGGAAAATTTCATGTGATCTCATTATTCTACTCTAATGGAATGATCACACCTTGTTGGAAGCGAGGGTAGGAACATTTCTTATGACCATATTATTCGTCTACATTTTTTGAAAAGAAGAAAACGGTCGAAAAATGAATAAGACGGACTACATCAGCGTCATTGTTCATTGGAAAAAAATGATTCAGAGAAGAGAGAAAGAGAGAGGAAAGGGATCATAAAAGACTACATGTTGGTGCAGATACTTGTTGCGGTAAGAGTCTATGTGTCATTTTATCAATACTCCCAAGATTTAGTATACACATTTATTTTCAGAAATGGGGTCAGTTGAGGGGTATGTCAGATGGAATCAGCTAAATTGTGGGCTGAATGGTATGGTTGCTAAGCTAAGTTCTAGTTCATGGATGTGCCCCTAAATTTGGCACCAATCTGATGTTGTTTGCAACATTGCAGAGGTGATGATAATAGTTTTAAAAACTGTTTGAATCCCTGCTTTTTTCAAACTTCTTTCACAAGACTATTATATGTTTTGCTTGAGGGCAAGTAAAAGATAAGTTTGAGGAGCTGATATCCTATGGATTTTAGCACTTCTTATGCCATACTATATGTTATATTAGAGTCTTAATATTATGTTTATAGTCTATTTTAGATTCTTTACAGGTTTATGTGCGTTTTGGAGCATTGTGGTGTTTATGGAGCTAAATGGAGCTTAAAGGGGAGAAAACATGTAGCTGGGAAAAGAAGAGGAGACAAATTCGATGCACAGAGGAAGTGTCGGTCGACACTCATCCTTGGTGTCGATCGACACCCGAGCGAGAGAGGCCTTGCGGGGACAAGTTCAAGAATTGGGCCCAAAAGTTTCCACAAAATGGCAAGTTTGCCCCTGATGAGTTTTGACCTAAAATATATATGTTATGCTAGTGTTTAGGCAGAGAGACACATATTTGATATTATTATTCTCATATACTTTTTAAGGTTTGGAGAAAAAATTCAAAACTCTTTCAGAGTATTGTATTGTAACTCCGGTTTTTCTATCTCCAATCTAATTATGCAATTCGTTCTATCTATTTTTATGTCTTGCTTGATTATGTATGAGTAGACAACTTTGTTTAGACTTAAGGTTTATGATGGTTATGATGAATTGTTTATTATAGAACTACTAAGGTGATTATGTAGAATCCTTCAAAAATTAATCCTATTGCTTGCATTATAGAGTAGCTAACTAGAATCCTGATCTTAGGTAATTGACAGCTGCGAGAGTGGACTCATACCTGATAGTAATTCTGCTGATCAAGTTGTTAGACACGAGCTATAGCTATCTAGTTTAATTGACCTGGTGAACCTATCGATCTGATCGTTAAAGCTTGTTTGAAAAACATTATAGACACTTTATAAGTGTATCGATCGATACTTGTTCAGTATTGGATATGAAAGTGTGGATACATAATTAAATATGTAGACTCACAGTGAGAGTTACAGATCTTACAATTGCATTTGAGTTCTAGTATTGATCATCACATATTCTTCGCATTTATATCATAATTTGGATTACCTGAAACCTGAAGTCTAGATTTTATCTTATATGTTTATCAACCACATCTATCTTGTTTACTGATTGCTTTAATATTTATTTATCTAGCTTAATATTACATTTAATTTGATCTATTGTGTACAATTGATCTCTTATTTGAGAAAGTGTTGGCTCTAGGGTTAATTTGAGTTGCATCACTCTGCGGTTGATGAAGGCAAACAGAAAGCGAAGACGCTTTTTGATCATAGCATATGTGTCAGGATCGAAAAGCCAGTTCAGTTCGCAAACTCGATACTTGAGAAGCATGGGTAGCCATATGGCGACCCGCACCTTACAAGCATAGGTAGCCATATGGCGACCCGCACACGCAAAGCGCAGTAGCCATATGGCAACCTGTACACGCGAAGCATGGGTCGCCATATGGCGACCCACACCCTACAAGCACGGGTCGCCATATGACGACCCGCACACGCAGAGCGCATGTCGCCATATGGTGACATGTACACGCAAAGCACATGTTGACAAATGGCGACCTGCACACGCAGATCGCCATATGGCGACCTGTACACGCAAAGCACGGGTCACCATATGGCAACCCGCACATGCAGAGCACAAGTCGCCATATGGTGACCTGAACCGTACAACCCGGGTCGTCATATGACGACCCAGACCCACACAGTACGGGTCACCATATGGTGACCTAGACTCTCCGAGTCTGGATAACCATATGGGGTCCTAGACCCGCACATTCCGGGTCATCATATGGCCACCTAGACTCGCACAGTCCAGGTCGCCATATGGCGACCTAACCCTTCAAAGACTGGGTTGCCATTTGGTGACCTCAGCTCTCAGAGCCTGGGTAGCCATATGGCGACCTGTGTCTCTTCTTCGTATTCATCTTCGAGTCGCGATTGAAATGCTTTTTTTTCGTCTCAATCAAAGTTCCTGTTGAGATTTTACGGTAGAAACAAGTAAGACTCGACAAATAAATTCTAGCTTAACAAATACAGCCCCCAGGTCTCCATATGGAGACCTGGATCACTCCCTCTAGTTCCTCTCTTGAATCTTGATAAAATGCTTCTCGTTTTGTCTCGATCGGAGTTACAGTTGAAAATTTACGATAAAAACTGTGAAGACTCATTTTTCGTATGAAGTTCAAACCGATTGTGTAAAACGACAATGGTTGGCTTAACTCCAAAGTTGCCTAAGCTATACGAGAAGTTTGAACCCATGCTTAAAATCGACTTTGTTTTAAAGACGGTCTTTTGGAGAAAACGCTCAAAGTCAGCAAAACGGCCCGAGAGGCCTAAAATGCGACTAAAAGGCCCGCTTATGTTTTCAGACAAAACCAAGCCCAATGGTGTTACGACGGTCTATCTTTATTCACATAAAGATAAATATTGAGAAATCAGAAGATAAATGCAAAGTTTCCAAAAATAACCATGAAGATCGAGAGAAAAAAGAATATTCCTGAAGTGATAAACTCGACCAGGGGAAGAAAAGGAAGTGCAAACCGACTTGAAGACGAGTATATAAGAGAAGGAGACGCTGGAGACAAAGATATAGAACTTTTAGCATTCATAGCAAAAGGCATTTATTTCTGTTTTTGATATCAAGTTACTACTCAATTAGGGATTTGCAGTCTTAGGTTATTAGAACTAGGATCTCGCCAACAACTCTTGTGGCCAAGGCTCTTTCTTTCTTGTAAACGTTTAAACGCAAATTCAGAATAAGATTTCTTACGCTCTCCTTTTTTTATATTCGATTCTTTACTATTTTGTTTGTTCTCATCGTTTGATTGCGTCGCGTTTGGTTTAAAACAGATTATTCAGGATCTCATGGGAAAGTTAGGGTTTCCTGACTTCCTAAAAGTTTACGAAAAATTGACGGTTTGGATTTCGGTTCCCACATTTAGACGCTAGAAGGAGGGGACCTTACGGATTAATCTTTCTCGCAACCACAGAACACCCAGCTAAGCATGTCAGCTAACGACATCAACAACCAACAGCCTCACGACTACTCAAGTCGTGATAACATTGACAATACTCTTGCAACCAACATTCCCGCGGTTAACGCTGAGCCCAACACCGCGGCTGTCGAGGAGATGAAAAAAATGATCTCAGCCTATGAAAAAGGGCGGAAGAGCAGGGTAAGCTCATGGGATCTCTCGCTAAACAGGTTGAAACCCTAACTGCAAGAACCCAAGCTTTCTTTCTTCGCAGAACCACTAGGCTCCGAGGAAGAGGACTAGATTTCACAACTCCTTTGGACCGGTCCGAGAACGTGCAGGAAAATCAGTCGTAACAAGATCCCGACGAAATCACTCCTGCACCAGCAAGGAAAAATCCGAGCAATCTTCCACCATTGGAAGAAGACAAAGAAGAAGGGAAAATCGAGGGCGTTAACGTGGATTCCAGCATTCAGTCCGAGCCTTCGGACCAAGACACGGACATGCATCCACGAAGGAGAAGGAGCCAAAAGGCTCAAGAGGACCTGCTCAATAAACCCATGACGGAAGAGGAAGAAAACATCTTCTAGGTAGAGCGGGAGGAGCTGGCTGAGGAGCAGACTCGGAAAACTCGCAGCAAACACCAATAAACTCAAAAAACTGCTAAGGATGAGTCCGAGATCCGCGATATTCGTATTGAGCTCATGAGAACAGTTGCAGAAGTAAAAGCGGTGAAATCGCAGATTCACCATGCAACTAGCTGCACACCTGAGATCGACCAGCTGCTCGAGGAAGCTCAGAAAACTCTCTTCACGCCCCGTATCGTAAATACCAGGGTATCGGATCCAGGAAAGATCAAGGTACCAACGTACAACGGTACGACTGATCCCAAAGCGCACTTACAGGTCTTTGAGATCACAATGGGAAGGGCCAAGTTCAAAGACAATGAAAGAGATGCCGGCCAATGCCGCCTCTTTGTCGAGAATATTGATGGAGCCGCGCTCAAATGGTTCTCCCCCCTTAAAGGATAAATTCCATCAGAAGCTTCCGCCAACTCGCTTCGGAGTTTCTCAAGCAATAGTTGATGTTTATCAATCGAGAAAATTCTAACATCGACCTATGGAGCTTGTCTTAAAGGGATGACGAATCACTCTGTGACTTTATCAACCGATTCAAACTCGTTATGGCGAGAGTCAGCGAGATCAACGATAAGGTAGCCGTGGACGTGCTTCGGAAGACGCTCTGGTACAAGTCAAAGTACAGGAACTGGATCACCCTTGAGAAACCGCGAACAATCCAGGACACATTACCCAACGCCACAGACTACATCATGATCGAGGAAGAGACCAAGGTGCTGTCACAAAAGCACAAACCAATGAAAATTTCTTTGAGAGATCCGGCTTCAGATCATAAGTCAAAAAGAAGAAAACCGCCCATCGCGAGGGAGAAGAAACTGAGGGGCGCATAACTATGCCATCAACTCCGGCTCTGAGCAGGGATGAACCTTGGGCAACACGTGGACCCGAAATTCCAATTACGATGGGAACGTCTTCTGCGACTTCCATCATACTCGCGGCCATACGACCGTTAACTGCAAAGTTCTCGGAGCGAGATTGGCATCAAAACTAGTCGCGGGAGAACTCTCCGGAGTAACAAGCGTGAAGGACCTTATCCGCGACTCTGATCTTCCTCCAAAAAAACTACAAATATCCCCAAACCAAAAACTCTTCGGGAGACAAACGTGGAGGGAGGCAGGATGAGAAGGGCAACGACAACAACCGTTGCAAGATTAACATGATCATCAGATGATCACAGTTTTTTGGCGACACGGTCTTGTCGATCAAGGCCTATCAACGAAAGGCAGAAGAAAGAGAGAGCTGGCCAGCCTGGTCTTCGCCCTCGGATAACTAAAATAACTCCATCACCTTCGAGGAGAAGGAAGCTTGTGAAATCGATCAACCTCACTACGACCCACTCGTCATTGACCTTGTAATCAAAGATCTCGAGGTCGCCAGAGTCCTTATCGATACTGGGAGCACAGTCAACATCATTTTCCGCGATACACTCAAGGGGATGAATGTCGAATTGAAAGAAGTCGTACCAACGCCAAAACCGTTGACCGGTTTCTCTAGCGTAACCGAAATGACACTAGGATCGATCAAACTCCCAGTCATAGCGAAAGAAGTAACAAAAATCGTCGACTTCGCAGTCGTTGACTACCCAGCCATTTACAATGTAATCATGGGCACTCTTTGGCTCAACGCCATGAAGGCAGTCCCTTGAACCTATCATCTAGGCATTAAGTTCCCAACTCAAAACAGAACTGTCGTGATCTTGGGGAGCCAGAAACAGTTGCGACTCGGTCTTTTAGCTGAACACAACCTAAGACAAATCACGACTACTTTGATGGTAAAACCCAAACGAGCAAAGACTACTAAGCCACCGGCTGAAACATCTCTCAAAAGACAATCCGAAATCGTCACCCCAAGCAACAGCTCTGAACAAAGAAAATGAGAAAACGTCCGAGCCCAACGCAACAACCCAACCGGAGGAGAAAATCCTGGAAAAACACGTTAACCCTGCCACAGTCACCGCGACTAGGGTAGTCGACGCAACCACGTCCTAGTAGAAACACTCACCGCCAAAACACTGAACTACGAGATGGCTTGATCCTCAAAAGAGGTACGTAGGCAGCTTGTCTAAACGACAAGTTCAGCTATCCCCCTCTCTAAAAATGGGGGGGGGGGGAGTGGGTACGTATACGTATACTCATATACTCCCACATTTTATATATTCGTCTTCTACTCGATATTTCAAATATTCGCCTTGTACTTGATATTTTTTTTAAAAAAAATCGATAATGAGAAAACGCAAATCTTGCAAAGTCTCTTTTATCGTACGAACAGCTAAAACTTTTCCGAACTATCCAGTTACGAACCAAACTCTTCGCTACAATCACTAACTCGTAAAACACCTTCTGGTAAAACACCATCGAGGCCCTACCCTTGAAAAGTTCGAACACCAGTTCACACTTGGAATCGTCAACATACACACATTATATTTTCAGAGCATAATGCGAGAGGTCGCATGAAACCTCCGAAAATATACTTTCAAAATTCAGAAACAGTCCGCCCGTGACTATAATCATAAACGAGCACTTGGTCTTACACCTCACTCGCCGATTGGCCCCGGTGAGTACATCAGCCATCCTAAACAGACGCACCTAACCTTTCTCATGAACGGTTCTCATACATCCGACTAGGATAATTGCGCACAAAAAATCCTAAATTTTGGTCAACACTTCCAAGAGACTTAAAAATTGTCCTTGGAGATTTGCTCGATTTTGACCATACAAGTCGTATAAGTCGAGAACATATCGCGGACTTTAAAACGGTATGGAATCATGTTGAAATTGCAACATGCAAACAAAAGCCGATTAGTCATCACACAGCCTTAACCGAAAGTAAACCTAGGTCTTGCCCTAAACCATGCACACTGATCTCTAACGTCTCTAGGCATGAATATCGAAAGATACGAGAACCTGAAAGCATGTCTCTTCGTTTGCATCTAAACACTAACGGAAATTTTCCGCACATCTTGAACGAGCAACGAATAGAACGATCTACAAAGAAGAGTTAGGTTGTGAGATGACAACTCATAATCTTTCCTTTACACACAACTAGTCAACACACTCTTTAAACTTCAAACCCTTTCGATAAAAAGATTGGTCCATTCATGCAAAAGCCGCAAAGTGGCAGGGATTCCAAGCCATGTATGGCTAGTCCCAAATAAAAAAATGGCCACATTCAGCCTGATACAACTAACCCATAAAAATAACCACAAACGGCTCCATTTCAGCTTGAAAAGTGTAGCCCGCAACCCTTGTCCATGACAAGGCACCAATGGCTCCACGACATTCTCTGAAATCGCCCATGAGCTCTTGGGCTTCCCTAAGCTTTCCGAACTAAGCCTTGAACTGAGCAGCACGACAAGCGACCACCGCAGCGACCTCGTGTTTTCCTCGCCTTTACGCACGACGAAGCTCCTTAGTGTGCTTCCTCTCCAGATCCTCGTTCCAGGCGGTAGCCTGTTCTCGGAGAAGAGCAACCTCGTTCTCTGCCCTCTCTGCCTTGAAACGGCAAAGTTTCGCCTCCCGGTAGCTTGCCTCGAGAGCCGAGTTGAATGAGAGCAGTCCCTGCACAGGTTTAAAACCAAAGAAACATATCCCAAAAAAAAATATATGGTAGAGATAAATGAAGTTTGAATTACTAACCGCGTTGACCATCCTAGAACCCTCTGCAAATGCTTTCAACCCCGCCTGACCATCCACGGTAGGAAGAAGATCAAACTCGGCCGGAAGATCCTTGAAAAGGTCATCAAAGTTGCAATCCGGCAGAGAAAAATCGCTAGCACCACTCCCGTTGCTTGAAGCAAAGTTGGAACGCCATCCAGGCATGGAGAAGCCGTCTGAGGAAAACTCGAGATCGCCTAGCTCGACTCTTTTGCCTTTGGAAGGCCATGCGTTCTCTCGAGACACTGGAATGTCCCTCGACAAGAACTCATCCATTGCCGGTTCAGATCCTTCTTCCACAACCACTTCGGGATGAGTTCACGACTGGTGATGTTTCAAAGCTTTCTGAACTGGCTTTAGAGTGAAAGAAGTCCAAAAAAACGAACCAGTCTGAAGAAGGTCCCTCACAACGATCACGTCATCCGGGAACGGAGGTAAATGGTTGGTCTCTGCAAAAACAAAGAACGAGAAATTTAGATATCGACGGAACAAGAAACATATGTACATCCAAACAGTACCATAATGACCTCATTCACTGAAAAAATAGGAATGCAGCTTTCTTCAATCGACGCGCTATTAACGCGGACGAAAAAGAAGCATTTCTCCCATGCATGACCATTCGAGATTGTCCCCCGTATGATCGACATGTGGGTGCAAGGCGCAAGGCAATATATTTCCCCCGTCACGGCCAGTGGCCTGAAAATAGCCTCAAAATGGTCAACACTAAGGGGCACCCCATGCTCGAAACTTAGGACCAAGATCCCAAGGAGGTGCTGAAGACCCGTAAGATTGATTTGACCAACCGATAGACCAAAGCGGTTCAGAGTACGAAGGATAATCTCTGGGATTGGAAACCATAGACGGCAACGCACAATGTCCGCCTCGTAACCGGTGAAATAGCCCACTGGGGGATCATCCGCCCTTTCGCCTTGTCGCGGAATCCGGAACTCCACGTCTTCTGGAACATGGCCAAACTCTAGAACAGTGT
Organism: Sinapis alba; assembly: GCA_012274485.2. Classification (NCBI taxonomy): domain Eukaryota; kingdom Viridiplantae; phylum Streptophyta; class Magnoliopsida; order Brassicales; family Brassicaceae; genus Sinapis; species Sinapis alba. The sequence goes on from MU106126.1 coordinate 150,489, forward strand.
CAAGGAATGGTTATGAGCTCTTGCTCGGAATACTTCGGTCCCACCGATGGGGATGCTTTCTAGGAAATTGCGCCTCAGGTGGAGGGGTCAAGCCTTCGCATGAAGCAGCCCAATACGCCTCGACCTCCCCAGGATCAACCGAATGCGGAACAAACTCATATTTTGGGATAAACTCTTCTTCATTTCGAGCATCGTCATGACTAATATGACGAGTCTCAACTTTCTTAGAAGCTCTGTTTTTGGTAGACATGAATTTCAAATAGTAAAATAAGGAAAAACCTAATGAGAGAGAATGAGAGAGACAAAAATTCTACCTTGGAGAAAGTGAGAAAGTGAATAAAAACTCAATACTTACTCCACCTACTTCTAAGAAGAAAAAATACTATTCACTCTGGAACTCTCGACCGATGATTCTGTCAGTTTAATTTGCATAACCAGCCTCATCGCCCACTAGAGCCTCACGCTAAAGGCTCACGGCCTAACGAGCTGGGGGGTAATTGTTGGTGTCAAAATCGGTCACGACGAAATCAACGGCTCAAGTCCTCGAAAAATGCTTCTTCCAAAGCTTCAGCTCACAAAAGTTTTCAAAAGCGATCAAGCCACAAGAAGTAAGTCACCATACGGTGAATCCCACCTTCCAAACACGGGTTGCCATATGGCGACCCGCACCCTGCAAGAACGGATCGCCATATGGTGACCTGCACTTGAGAAGCATGGGTTGCCATATGGCGACCCGCACCCTACAAGCACGGGACGTCATATGGTGACCCGCACTCGCAAGGCACGGGTCACCAAATGGAGACCCCCACACGCGAAGCGCAGGTTGCCATATGGTGACTTGTACACGCAAAGCATGGGTCGCCATATGGCGACCCGCACCCTACAAGCACGGGTCTCCATATGGCGACCCCACACACGCAGAGCGCAGGTCGCCATATGGCAACCTGTACATGCAAAGTAGCGACCCGCACAAGCAAAGCGCAGGTCGCCATATGGCGACCTGTACACGCAAAGCACGGGTCCATATGGTGACCCGCACATGCAGACCACAGGTCGCCATATGGCAACCTAAACCGTACAACCCGGGTTATGGTTACCCAGACCCACACAGTCTGGGTCGCCATATGGTTGACCTAGACCTGCACAGTATGGGTCGCCATATGGCGACATAGACCCGCACAGTCCAGGTTGCCATATGGCGACCTAACCCTTCAAAGACCGGGTTGCCATATGGCGACCTTTGTGTCTTCTTTGTATTCTTGTATCAAAGACAGAATTGCTTTTCATTTCGTCTCAATCAGAGTTCCCATTGAGATTTTACGGAAAAACAAGTAAGACTCGACAAATAACTTCTAGCTCAAAAAATACAGCCCCAAGTTGCCATATGGCGACCTGGATCACTCCCTCTAGCTCCTCTCCCGAAACTTGATAAAATTCTTTTTGTTTCATCTCGATCGGAGTTACCGTTGGAACTTAACGACAAAACCCGCGAAGACTCGTTTTTTGTATGAAGTTCAAACCGATCGTGTAAAACGGTAATGGTTGGCTTAACTCCAAAGTTTGCTAAGCTATACGAGAAGTTTGAACCCATGCTTAAAATCAACGTCGTTTTAAAGACGGTGTTTTGGGAAAACAGAAAAACGCTCAAAGTCAGCAAAACGCGCCGAGAGGCCTAAAACGCGACTAAAAGGCCCGCTTACGTTTTAAGACAAAACCAAGCCCAGTGGTGTTACGACGGTCTATCTTTATTCAAACAAAGATAAATATTGAGAAATCAGAAGATAAATGCAAAGTTTCTGAAGATAACTATGAAGATCGAGAGAAAAGGGAATATTCTCGAAGTGATAAAATTGACTAGGGCATAAAAGGAAGCTCAAAACCGCCTTGAAGACGAGTATATAAGAGAAGGCGAGGCTGGAGACAAAGATATAGAACTTTTAGCATTCATAGCAAACTTAGAGAAATATGCATTTATTTCCGTTTTTGATATCAAGCTACTACTCGATTAGGGATTTGCAGTCTTAGGTTACTAGAACTAGGATCTCACCAACAGCTCTTGTGGCCAAAGCTCTTTTTTTCTTGTAAATGCTTAAACGCAAATTTGTTCTCATCATTTGATTGCGTCGCGTTTGGTTTAAAGCAGATTATCCAGAATCTTCTGGAAAAGTTAGGATTTCCTGGCTTTCTAAAAGTTTACGGAAATCGACAGTGTGGATTTTGGTTCCCACACCTACTCAATTTTTATGTGAGACGAAACATGGGCTAAGACAATCGTTATGGCCCATCACATTTCCAAATAATGGCCCTTGTAAGAAAAACTATGAGTGACCCAATTTAATCATAAACACATTTGAGACTCACCCATATGAACACCTTGAATCATACGTACAATGAGAATTTACCAGCGAACATTATTAGTGAATCATTTTACCTCCATACTGTTTACTACCACAGTGTCACAACAAGACATATCTTAACTCGATACTGCTTTCCTCTCAAGGTGCATTCACATCTATGTTATGTATTGTCTCTTTCCTACGGTTTTTAGTTTGTTTTCTCATCAGATATTTCAAACATCTTAGCCTTGGTGATTCTGGTTAGCGAAAGATACTCTGATGTCCTAGAGCTTTGGTAATGCATTCAAACTTGTAAGCCTTTAACAAGATATTGCTTTTCTCAGCTCAAATGCATACATATCAATTTTTTTTTTTATTCAATGGCTATATGTTCTTATGTTGGCTTTCTCTTCAACATGGATTAAAATGCTATAGGATTGTAGCAGGACTCTTCATAACTATCCACATGCTCTACCCTCATAATTACTAATCATGTGTATTAGGTATTACGAGTTGTAGTGAATCACTTTCAACTAATCTGACTCATCTCAGTCCAAATAGTGATCACTATCAGACACAAAATGTTGTAACAACCAGTTCCGACATGAGTGTTTATCTTTGTGAGCCTGATTTTGACATGATTAAAATAGATGTAGTAGGTTGACACTTTCCACAAGTTAGACACACCATCATCATGAACCATGGGATTGATAATATTCAAAGAGGTAATCATCTAAGGCTTATCACTATTATTGCTCGTTGATTTCCAATACTTTTCGTAGATACAAAAAACTATTGAGATATAAGGGTTTTGTAAATATATCATCCAGTTGTGTCTCAGATGGTACATGTTTAGTGATTGCAAGTTTCTCCTCGAGTAGTCTCTAAAAAAATGGTGGCAAATATCAACATGTTTGGTTATAGAGTACTGAACAGGACTTTTCAATATGTCAATTGTGCTCTTATTTCCACAATGCACAAGAAAAGAGTCAACACTAATACCATAGTCATTCAGCATATGACACATCCATAGGAGTAGTGCAGCATGTAAGTGTAAGATGGGTCTGATACAGAGAGTACTACGAGTACTATATCAACAACTACGTCACAAAGTACTACGAAGATAAACACATAAAATTTCTCTACAAAGAATATGTGTATTTACTAGATTTCTTTTAAAGTGAACTTACAAGACTCACTCAAACAGAAAAACACTAGCCTCACACGTTCTAAGGTCGAATACAAAACCTTAGAACCTCTCCCATTTAGCCCTTTGTGTTTCACTCACCTTACAACTTATGAAACCCCTTTTTTGTTAAAATAGTTTTCTCTGTGATGAGCTCGTACAAAGCTCACAACAACCTACTTAGAGCATGATTAAAGGGGGTTCTTAGAGGGGTTCTTAGGGGGATGGGTCCCATGAATAGTGTAAGAACCGGTTCTTAAAACTCTTAAATAAGAACCGGTTCTTAAGAGTTTCTTGCACTGTTTGCGGGTCCCACTGACACGTGGCGACCCGCGATTGGTTTGTTTATTAAAAAAAAAAAAAAAATCAAATTAAAAAAAAATTAAAAAAAAAACAAAAAAACTAGATCCCCAAATGGGGTTCTAGGGTTAATCATGCTCTTATACCCAGTAGTTTCATGGATGATACTAGCCAACTCCCCAAGGAAGATATATTCTCAAATCTTCCTTTATGGAATATTTTCAAAACTTGTACAAAGTCTTTTGGAAATATTCTCTCAATGAATCTCCTTTCTCCAAGGAAATCTCCGGTTGATTAGCCTTCAAGTAACTTTTTGTTTAGCTCCAGCTCGACTCCAGATCCAATCTTCCAGCCATCCACTTAGCTCCAGCATGATCTTGTTATTCTTCGATCTCGCTATAGATCATGGTGTAGATCCTGCTGCACTTCCAACTGATACAAGATGTACGTCAAAACTTTGCATCTTCACTCACGTGAACTCTGCATCTTTACTAACATCATCCAACTAACACTCTCTTCCACTGACTTCACATAGTACTTTTAGCTAGTACATATCATACACCAGGATGTTCTCAAACTTCTCAGCAGTTTGAATGTGCAAGTTTATCATCTCATATTGACTTCTAAAACTCATTCAAAATCTGCACTAACAATCTTTCCCCTTTTGACTAGGTTTTAGAATATAGGCATCACTCATGATCATCTTCAGAAGTATGTCAGCATGTCTCCATCTTGCATATACTTCATGAGATAATGTCTGTCACACCTGCATCAGGGACTTCGTCAGGATAAGACAACTGAGATCTAGAAGCTCATGCTTGCATCTACAATCTCCCCCTTTTAGCTTTGTATGCCGATCAAGCATAACACTCTTCTGGTTCAATAACCATATCTCGTCACTTGGAAACTTTTGCACTATATATGCTTTTCTCCCCTACGAGATGTGCATTATCTACATCAGGATGTACATCACACCATGCTTTTCTCCCCCACGAGATATGCACTCTTTGGACCAGAACACTAGAACGTCACCACGAGATAAACACACACATCTGTTTCTTCATGTATTGCATCATGCTTTGACGCACTCGTTGATATACCCCTCGACCAACTTTTCTTGAGGACTTGGCTTACATCATGGTCATCATCTCGATTACAACCTCCTCCTCACCGAGTGCAGGCCGCACTCGTCGTTATAGTCTTTGAGTGATTCCTGCATCACTCTCCAGACGATCACCTTGCATCACTTCCTGATGCACTTTGATCTCCTTATCCGTTGCACCACAAAAAGCTCCTTGTTGTGATGATTCCAGGCATGGTGCTTCTTGATCAACTCTGACAAAGCCGCAACCTCTTTTTGGTGTCTCTTCCTTGTTCTCGTCAAGTAAGCCACGCTTGGCTATACACACCTTCTCAAGTCTCTTGGGTTTAATGAACGCCTTGTTCATTCTCTGGGCTTTGCTTCTGCTTTTCTCACGAGCAAAACAGTCCACTTTCTTGTGTCCAAGCTTCCTACAGAACCAACAGCACACTTGATGTTGTTTCTTGTTCTGTCTGGCACATTAGCTGATACAACGATCACTCATCTTCCTTGTATCATATGCACAACCACCTTTCAGAGCCTCCTGTCTGACATTGATGTTGTCGCATTGTTGTACCATCTTTGGCTTGTTACTCACAGCTCAACGTCATAGTACTTCCTGTCAAACTTCTTGTTGTACGTTCTGATGTACTTCTTGACGGACTTCCTTGCCTTCACTTTTTGATGTGCTTCCCTGCACGAAGTTTGACAGCCCCTTTTGATGTACTTCGATAGTACCTTCAGCTCCTCGATATCCCAGATCCCAATTCACCTTGGCTGGTTGTCCCATCGAGAGTATCTGATCCAAGTTCTTGGATCCACTATTGAGCATCCTGATCTTCTTGTGATTCTCAACCAAATCACGTCCTAGAATCCTTGCTCTCTCTTGTTCATTTTAGCAACTTCTCTAAGCTTGTTAACCTCCTGAACTAGAGATTTATTCATCTCTTTTACAACAGCAAGTTCGTCAACCAACTTGCTCTGCTCCTGACAAGCCTCCAGAGCCATACCATGCTTTCGACTCTGCGCCAGATCTTGAAGCAACCTCAGATTTTCATCCTTGTGCTTCAACCACTTGTCATACAAAACGTGTTACTTTTTCTCGGAGTCCATCTCAACTTCTGTATCATAATCTGCGTCGGCTGATGTATGTGATTCATCTTTGAGTGCACTAAGTGCAACGAGGTTGAGCACTTCTTCTTTTTCCGATCCATTATCACTCATATGTAATAAGGATCTCTCCTTTTTCTTCTTCTCATCGTGTTCACATTCACACTGAGTGTGTCCAATTCCTTTGCACCTAAAGCATTTGATTCCCCTTCTTTTGACCGTTGGACACTCGGTTTTGAAGTGTCCATATCCTCTGCATTCATGACACTGGCTTTCAATATTTATACATGGCTCACCAGCTTCCGGACCTTGACTGCTCACACAGATTTTTTTTTTCATGTATCACATCCTGTAGTACTTGCTGAAGCACATAAATTATATGAATCGCCTTGTCTTCACTCTCTGGTTTTTGATTTGTTGTTTCGGCAGTTGCCACTTTTACTCCAGTATGATTATTCACGCCATCAAGCTCCATCTCATGGGCTTTTACCATACCCACAACTTCATGAAAGCTTATCTCATCTGTTTTGAGAGACACAAACATTGATGCCTTATATGCTGTATATCTTTCTGGTAGACACGTTAAGAAATTCTTCACCAGCTTCTTATCCTTGTAGTCTTTCCCAAGTATACGAGCCTCCTAAGCTAATGCACTAAGCTGAGAACTGAAATCTGATATAGATTCATGTTCTTCCATCTTCAAGTTCTCAAATCATGTTGTAAGAAAATCCATCTGCGAGCTCTTAACCTTCTCAGTTCCTTCAAAGTGTGTTTGAAGAATATCCCACGCTTCCTTTGCATTTGGACATCCTTGAATCATATTGAGTTGCTTCTTTTCAATTGATGTAAAAATACTAGATAAAGCTTTTGCATTATACCTTGACATCTCCTTCTCACGCTTTGTCCATTTAGAGATCGGTTTGATGATCAAAAACACCATCTTTCTCTACTGCTTTGGGAACTTCATAGCCATCTTCCACTGCTGCTCAAACATCTACATCAATGCTTAATAAGATTGCCTTCATATTTACTTTCCAATGCCCATAGTATTTGGGATCCAGCATAAACTCCTCTCGCACCATATCAACCATCTTGCCTTCAGGATCTCACCTGTTATATAATTGAACGGATGCCCGCTCTGATACCACTTGGAAGTGCAAGATGGGTCTGATACATAGAGTACTACGAGTACTGTGTCAACAACTACGTCACAAAGTACTACGCAGATGAACACATAGAATTTCTCTACAAAGAATATGTGTATTTACTAGATTTCTTTTAAAGTAAACTTACAAGACTCACTCAAACAGAAAAACACTAGCCTCACACATTCTAAGGTCGAATACGAAACCTTAGAATCTCTCCCCTTTAGCCCTTTGCGTTTCACTCACCTTACAACTTATAAAACCCTTTTTTTGCTAAAATAGTTTTCTCTGTGATGAGCTCGTACAAAGCTCACAACAACCTAATTTTACTCAGTAGTTTCGTTGCTGATACTAGCCAACTCCCCAAGGAAGATATATTCTCAAATCTTCCTTTAAGGAATATTTTCAAAACTTGTATAAGGTCTTTTAGAAATATTCCCTCAATGAATCTCTTTTGTCCAAGGTAAATCTCCGGTTGATTAGCCTTCATGTAACTTTTAGTTTAGCTCCAGCTAGACTCCAGATCCAATCTCCAAGCCATCCACTTAGCTCCAGCATGATCTTGTCATTCTTTAATCTCGCTATAGATCCTGGTGTAGATCCTGTTGCACTTCCAACTGATACAAAATGTACGTCAGAACTTTGCATCTTCGCTCACGTGAACTCTGCATCTTTACTAACATGATCCAACTAGCACTCTCTTCCAGTGACTTCACGTAGTACTTTTAGCTAGTACATATCATACGCCAGAATGTTCTCAAATTTCTCAGCAGTTTGAATGTGCAAGTTTATCATCTCATGTTGACTTCTAAAACTCATTCAAAATATGCACTAACACAGCAGCTACCAAGTGCTATGTATTATGCTTTAGTGGTGGATAAGGACACCTAATTCTGTTTCTTGCTATGCCAAGAGATTATGTTATTACCAAGAAAGAAACATCCTCCTGATGTGCTATTTTGATCATCCAAACACCCTGCCCAATCTGTATCACAAAAATCAGCAAGATTTGTGATAGTCACAATTCAATAATAGTTCATACCATAGTTCAGTGTACCTCTCACATATTTGATAATACGTTTTACTGCTTGCAAGTGTGAAACTATTGGATTGGCTTGATACCTAGCACACATACCTACAATCAGACATAGGTCAGGTTGACTACCTGAGTACCTATGAGATACAACAGACTGCCTATCATTTCTCTATATAGTTTCTCATCAACTTTCACACCTTCTTCGTCCTTTCTTAACTTGTTCATAGTGCTCATTGGAGTTTAAGCATTCTTACTTGTCTCCATGTAAAATCTCTTAACAAGATTATGAGCATACATACTTTGAGATATGAAGATGCCACCTTCAGTCTGCTTTACTTGCAGACCAAGAAAGTAATTGAGTTCTCCTACCATGCTTATTTCAAACTCTTTGGTCATTGTCTTTACAAACATGTCATTAATGCTTTTCGTTGTGGCTCCGAAGGTTATATCATAAACATAAATTTGAACAATCAGAATATCTGAATCCTAATTCAAGATGAATAGTGGCTTGTCCACACTGTATCTCTTGAATCATGTAGTGAGAAGAAACTGCATGAGTCGTTCATACCATGCTCTTGGAGCCTGTTTCAATCCATACAAAGCCCTTTTCAATTTGTAGATATGATTCAAACTTTTTAGGTCTTCAAAACCTTTTGGTTGAGGTACATACACTTACTCTTGTAGTATGCCATTTAAGAATGCACTCTTAACGTTTATTTGATATAATTTAATCTTCAGCTTGCAAGCTAGTGCAAACAACAACCTGATTGACTCTAGTCGTGCAACTCGAACAAACGTTTCATCGAAATCAATTATTTCAATATGTGAATAACCTTGTGCAACAAGACGAGACTTATTTTGAACCACTTTCCCATCTTCAGATATCTTATTCTTAAAAATTCATTTTGTGCTGACCACATTCACACCTTCTGGTTTTGGACACAAGTCCCACATTTCCAGCCTAGAAATTTGCTCCAGTTCTTCATGCATTGAGTTTGTCCAGAACTCATAAGCTAAAGCTCCGTTTATGGTCTTTGGATCTATCAACGAAATAAAGCATGCTAGTTTCACCATAGCTGTGAAGTCAATCTGCTTGTTACGAGTCTTTTCCATCATTTAGATCACCAATGATGTTGCTGAGTGATTACGAAGAACTTGTTGAGTCTAAACCAGTTCTTCCTTTTCTATATCTCCATGTTCACAAGTCTCATCACCACTTGTAGCTTTACTATCAAGCCCTTCATTCGATGTCTTTCTTTCCTCTTGATGAGATTCGACTGGCTCTAGCGGTAGACTTTGGTGATCATCAAACACAACATTCACATCGTCTCATAGATAGTATGTTCTTTTGTTGTACACACGATAAACCATACTGTTGGTAGAGTACCCTAGGAAAATTCCTTCATCACTCCTTGAATCGAACTTATCAAGTTGATCTTTATCATTTAAGATATATCATATGCACCCAAAGACATGAAAGTAGCTAAGATTTGGAGGCTTTCCTTTCCACAGCTAGTATGGAGTCATTTTAGTTCCTGGTGTCACGTATACCTGATTAATGATGTAACATACAGTATTGATAGCTTGAGCCCAAAATCTGGTGGGTATATTATTTCCATGCAACATAGCTCTAGCCATCTCCTGAAGAGTTATATTCTTCCTCACTACAACTCCATTTTGTTGTGTTATCTGTGGAGCTGAATATTGATGTCTGATTTCCTGTTCTTGACAGAATTTTTCAAAAACTTCATTATGGAATTCACCTCCATGATTGCTTTTGATTTAAAGAATACCTCCTTTTCTAACCTTAGCTACAAGGCAAGAATTATGAAGCTCTTGACTGCATCGGATTTCTCTCTGAGAAACAACACTCATGTGTATCGAGAGAAGTCATCCACAAGTATAAATATGTACCTTTTCCCAGTAATACTCTCTATCTAAACTTGTCGCATAAGGTCCATGTGAACCAGATCGAGATCTTTGTGGTTCTGATATTGAAAAGTTGTTTGTGTTTCCCTTTCGCCTGTTTTCCCTTGCAGCATGCTTCACAGATGAGCTCAGTGGATGTTTCGATTTTAGGTACTCCTCTCAAAACACCACTGTTCACCAACATAATAAGTCCATGAGTGCTCATGTGCCCCAGTTTTCTGCGCCAGATATCCAATAGAGAGTTGGTTGTTAACATACACTGATTTGTTGTGTTTCACATATAGCAGTTATTGCCTGAGTTCTCAGTGTTTCTAACTCCTTATACTAGATACACATTGATCAGCCATGGTTGTTTTGAGTTCTCAGTGTTTCTAACTCCTTGTATTATGCGTTGCTTCCCATCACCAAAGGTCACTTTACCTACCTTCATAGGAGCAATCTCAGCCAAGATATCACGATTTCCAGTCATATTACATGAACAACCACTATCAAAATATCAATCATCGGATTTTCCTCCTTCTTCTGATGTATATGCAACATTACCCTGATCTTCTTGCTTTATTGTTTTTCCACTGGCTATTAGTTTCTTGTAGAAGGAATAAAAATATCCTTTTTGGCTATCTAAGCTTTTCCAAACTTGCATCTTTCAAGAAAATATTTTCTAGATCTCCATGCTTGATGAATTTTCCTGAACCAATGTACGCACGTTAACTTTATGTGCCCTGGTCTTCCACACACAAAGCACCTGTTGAATCTTGACATTTTGTTGTTCCAATTAGAGTTGTCTTCCAGCGTCTCAGCTTGTTTTATCAAATAAGCATCCTTTACTTTTATGACTTTTTCATCCATATCTTGATTTTGGATTCTTGCATTTGTTAGTTCTTGTGAAAGATGCGCTTCAGTTTTCTCCAAGGTTTCTTTAACGGATCAAATTGGGTCTGTGACAAAGAGTCTTTCCATTTTTAGAACGTTGATCTGAGCTTCCAGCCACGCTTTGTCCTTTAATAAGCTGAGGTTCTCATGACTTAACCTCGAAAGACGATCACAGATTTCCTGACATTTTCCATCTTCTGACTCAGGGTCATTTCTTGACAAATCTAAGTTATCCATGTTCTTCCCAAGATCTCAACCTATAAATGATTTTTTAGTATCGTAGAGGCTGCTTTCTCTAATACCAAATAAAATATATAGAACGAGGATATGCTCATAACAAACAGTACAACAAATACTTTTATTAGAAATCATTTGAACAAAATTATCAATCTTGTTCAATCAGTTTTACAGGATTATACACACATGTGTATCACGACTGACCAATTTCTAATTACCCCTCAGATCCAAGACAACCAATATTGTTGCTCGTTACACACGTCAAAAAACCTTTAAGAACCCTAGTTCCCTTTCCTCTCTTTCGGCTACCATTTTTCTCACTTGAAAGACCTAGCCACTTCTCTACTCATTCACTCGTCTTTTATACTCTTGTATCTTTGTATCTTGAATATTCACTTTTCTTAATCACTAGGGCCACATCTTTAAGTTGATTATGCGAATCTCAATGTAATCATCGTCAGCTCAATATTCTTGAGCTTACACACTGAACAGCAACGCATAAACACCACCCAGCATCTTGGCCCATCTGGAGAGATGGATGATTGGCAGCTCCTCCTGGTTGTGATGTGTCGTCTCTTTGCTGGCGCTCCGGTGGTGTTCTGACAACTCGGCTTCGGCGTGGAAAAGAGAGAGAGACGACAGCTCAGGTGCAAGGAGAGAGAGAGACACGGTGAGGAGGAGAGAGAGAAAGTGCACAGGGAGAGAGAGAGAGAGAGAGAGAGAGAGAGAGAGAGGGGGGGGCCGACGAGAGCGAGAAAGAGAGAGGGGAGAAAGAGATACTTTTGACGGCTAGGGTTCTAAACACTCTGAAAAATCTACATGGCTTTCTCTGGTTTCTGATGGAGAATAAAAGAGATGGATTCTTTATATTTATAGGAAAATAAGGTGAAAGTCCTAGGTCTAACCATAATTGCTTTAGACCTAGCGGGCTTCCCTGTAAACCACAAGATTTATTGGGCTTGTAAGATAGGAATCTTAAACTTATACCAATAGTGGATAATGAATCATCTACAAAACCAGCATACACAAACAAGTTAAATATAAAACCAATAACTGGTTAATTAATAAAATAGTAAGTAAAAAAACTTTTAGAATACTAGTAGAAAAACGTTATAGCCACGTTTTTCATGACTATGACCAAAATTTTGTGGCTATATGAAGATTTTACCACGAAATGGCGTAAAACGTGATTATACGATCGTAGCAAAACAAAAGACCATATCAAAAAACGTTGCCAAAAGTTACGGTTTTGTTATGAAAATTGTGTACCAAAAACAACCATGTTTGCCACGAAGTATTTCGAAAGACAACAATTATGAGATAGAGTTGGCTACATCATTCAGTATTAGGAAACATAAAATAATGAAAATCCTATACCACGATATTATAATTTAGCTAACAAAAAAAGTTGCCAGAAAAAAAAAGCTAACCAAAGAAATAGGGAATGCCGTTTAACGTGAATCCCATAAGAAAACGTTATACACAAACCAAGTTTTGCAAATTCAAACTTACACCGACCCATTGCCACAATTATAAACTTGCATGACCCAGTCTCATAAGTTTGGAGAAAACTTGAGCATTTGTGCGGATCTTCATCTAATACTAATAAAAAATAAAAGAAGTAATACTCACATTTCAATTTGTCTTGTCTATTACGGTTTTGTTTTCCTAATGCGTCACGTTAAGTTGGTAACGATGGATTCAAATGTATTCCCGAAAGTCAAGGACCAACTCTCTATGATCAAACATGGATAAATAGTTATATTTTGATAATTATTGAAATCCAGCTATGCATGTCATCTGGTGGAGAAGACATATTAGTTGTCTGAAGCAGGGTGGACACAAAATAGAATATCCATGTTTTTGAAAATATTGGAGATCCAACCTGTTTTATTTGAATAATCATTTATTCAACCTAATTCGATTGAAGGTACTCAGATATCCAGTGTCATGATATTCTGTGTCATGATATTCTGAAATATTTTATATTTTAAATCAGATATATGATTCTATAGGTAATAATAAATAAATTTAAAATAAAATAAAAGTATAGTAATATTTTATTATAAAAGATTATTATTTTTACAAATTTCAATAATTAAAATAATCAATTTAATAAATAAAATTTTGTAACACTTATATAAAATATACTCTCTTTGTTTCATAATAAGTGTCGTTTTAGCTTTTTGCACATAGATTAAGAAAATATTTAATTTTGCATATTTTCTATAGAAAAACATCATTACCCATACACCTAATCATATTTCAACCAATAGAAAATTAAACTGAAAAATAAAATTAATAAATTATGCATTGAAATCCTAAAACGACACTTATTTTGTAACGAAAATTTTCTCTAAAACGACACTCTTTACGAAACGGAAGAGTAATATTTATAATATATATAATTATATGTATATAATAGATCGGATTAAAATTTATTCTTAAAAATATTAGTATTTATGATATATATATATATATATATTGGATATTTAATTTGTTTAGTAGATTTATGAATATCCAATTTTTTCATTCGAATCAAAATGAATAACAAAAGAAATAAACAATTATAAATATTTTGCTCAGCTCTAGTTATAAACATATTTATTTAAGCGTGGTCAAAGGGCTTTTCCCCGACTCTTGATGATGAAAATAAAGGAATCAAGGGCCACATAAATTTGAAACTACACATTACTTAGACCGTTGACTCTGAATTACAACTTGTTGCTTTGTATATTTATTATTTAGACAAGTATAACTTGTTGCTTTAATGTAGGAATAATGCGTCTTTTTCGTCAAAATATTATTATATTACTTAAACTTCCTGATAATCTACATTGCAATATAACAATTAATAATAACTAAATTTTTAAAGAAAGCTCCAGCTGTCTTGGCCAAACTGTCTGCTATTCGGTTATACGTTCTTCGAATGTGTGTGATCTTGAAGTCTGAAACATTTTCTAAAGCTTTGCTATTTCTGCTAATTCCGTTGAAAAACTTGGCCATGCACCTGGATTCTAAATTATCGAGATAATATCTTGGCAATATGTTTCAAAATATTGACATATCGAGCCTTGTAGAATATTCTCCATTGACCAGGTTAAAGTGTCCAATTCTGAATGAAGCGGTGATAACCATCTTTCCTCGTTTCTCAATCCTAAGAGTTGTTCATTCCCTAGTTCACTAGCCAAATCCAGCCGTATCCACTGAATCAGGCATCTGAAATCCAAGATCCATTAACCAAACACGTATTGTACAAGCGTAAGACTTAAGTACTCTGTGTATTATTTTGTGGTTGGTTATTTGGCTATTTGAGTTGGCATCAAACCATGCATGGCTTTCGCTATGCGCATGTCAAATCAGTTCTTTTGGACCTCTTGTGACTCCCCTAAGCAGTTTATCATTTCTAGCTTTCCAGAGATACTAGATTATCCATGAATATCTATTTCAGGGTCTAATATTTCCCTCTTCCTCCAGAACAAGTAATGTAAGTTGGAATACACACTTTATATTGGAAATATTCCTGGACACAAATGTGTCCAAGTGATTGGCTAAGTCTATAAGGCCAGTGGACATTCAAAAATTGCACGATTGATGGATTCATCTGGTTTGCCACATCTACGACACTGATTATCACATCAAATATGACGATGTGTTAGGTTCCTTGTGACAACTAAGTATCCATACGCCATTTTCCAAATTTCGTGTCGCATCTTATGTGGAGTGTTTTGCCAAGCGAAAGCTTATACCTTTGTGATACTAGGCTCCGAGACTATTACTTCAGGCTCTTAGCATAGAATGTTCCTTGCTACCAATTAGCCTGATTTGACCGTGTACAACCCACTCTTTGTGTAACTCCAACTGTACTTTCATCCCTATTTGATTGGCTTATGGCCAAACTCCAAATAAGGGGTATGTCATCCCTAGCTACTAAATTTTCCATCATCTCAACATTCCATTCCTTTGTCGTGTCATGGGTTAAGTCACTGGCTGTCATTCGAGGATGGACAATTGGTGAAAAAGATCATGCTGGTCACGCAGGAATCGAAGGAATCAAAGGATCTTTCCAAACATGTATTTGGTATCCTGAGTGAACGTTTTTCCTATCCCCAATGTCAATAAAAGTCTGGCTTCCATCAAACTTGTCTTGACGTATTGATATACCATGTATTTTACACAATTTGAGCCATGTTATATGAGTGCTTTAGGATATATTTACTATGATTTAAAGTCTTTTAGAGTATTTACATATTCAGGTATGTTTTGGAGAAATATGGTGATTATGGAGCTTTTTAGATGCATAACTGCACAGATGCATCAGAAATTTATATATGGATAGAGACCTTCTCACAGTCCTATTGAGCTGATCGTTTGACACAATATAGACCTTTGAATTAGCTTTCCAATGCCACCGGTTTGAGATCAATCAGTTTCTTGTAGCAGAAGATATGCATGTTTTACTGAAGAGTGGTATGTCTACCTTGCGAGAGGAAGCTATTGAGGAGATGAAGGAACGTCCATCGACGACACAACCTTGGTGTCAATCAATAATAAATGCTAGAATGCGGGTCGAGTATATTTTAAGACCAATTTAAGCCCAGAAGCCACCACAAATTACTAGAATGACTCTGGACGACTTAAACCATATTTATATGTTTTCTAAGTCATTGTTGACATATATGCTTTCTATTCTATTGTTTTAGGTTTTCTCTTAGGTTAGGAGAGAAACGAGGAACACCTTCAGAGTCCTCTTGAAACTCAATTATTTTTATTATTCTGTTTTATATCTATTCTTTCTATGATTTTATGTGACAACTTTCATGTATGAATATATCCACTTGTTAGGTTTAGGGTTCATTAGGGTTCTTGATGGATTTGTCAAAACTATAGAACTACTAAGGTGATAGATATCCTTCAAATAATTGCTTGTATTGCTTGTGTTCTAGAGTAGCTAACTAGAACCTTGAATTTAGGATTGTGGACAACTACGACGGTAGATTCTGCACAATAACAAATTTCCTTGAGCTAGGATTGCTAGAAACAAGAGACAGCTGATTTAGTTAAGACTAGTGACCCTATCTATCAACTCGTTAAGGTATGTCTAAGGAAACATTGATCGACACTAATCTCATAGCATCGATCAACGTTCGATCTGTATCAACAAGTGGAAGCTGAGATATTGGACTTAGTCATAACATAAGACTCACATGCGGAATCTTGATATCTTTACATTAGAATTCAAGTTTTATATCACTATAATTCTGATTTCTTGAATCCTAGATCTAGCAAACCATCATTCCATCTAACAACTTATCAATTTACTGAACAACTACCTTGTTCGACTTGCTTTACTTTATTTATTGTTTTATAACCTATTTACCTAGCTTAATTGTGATTGCTTGAATTTATTATGTGCCCACGCTCCATGTGGATTCGATCCCTAAGTAATACAACTGAACTTCTTATTTGAGAGAGTAAAGTCACTCTTTAGGGTAATTTGAGTGATATCAAATTGGGCGCCATTGCCGGGGAGCATGTATCGCTATTAGACTCAATTTTTTTTATTTATCTAGGTTTTTCTATATTAGTTTATTTACATAATTTTTTTATCTGATTCATATACATACATCTCAGTACCACAAACAACAATGATGAGAGGATTTTTGGATTCTTCAAAGAAAGAGTCTGTTGGTTCATGCACGATCTGTAAGTCTACGAAGGAAGTATCGATCGACACCCTCCAAGCAGAAGTGATCGACATCATAAACCAACCGTTGAACGACACTATTCATCCTATGTCGAGCAACACTATTCATCCAGTGTCGACCGATATTGGTCATCCCGTGTCGGACGATATTGTTCATCCCGCATTGATCGACATGGTTCATCCCGCATTGATCGACATGGTTCATCTCGCATCGATCGACACTGTTCATCCCAACAATGTTCATTCTGATATTGTTCATCTTGAAACTGTTCATCTCAATACTATTCATTTGGTGATGAACAACACCATTCATCAAGTGTCGACCGACACCATTTGCGGGAAGACAAAGAAGGTTAAAGTACTCATACTTAAGGCTGATGAGAATGGGATGTTAAGAGACGAAGAAGGTCGCACTCGCAACAATGCAAGACAATTGATTAATTCTCAGGGTGCTGTAATTCCTGATGTGATTGTTGTTGCTGAGATGAATGACTTTGATCTGAGCTGTGAATGGTATGATGGAGTAGGTCAGGACCCGTTATGGGGTCTTCCTCACCAAGATCCCAGAAACCACATCGAAGAGCTTGAGGATCTAATGTCAAGAAGCGAGCAGAATGAAGTGTCTGAATACCACATGCTCTGCAAGGTCTTCCCCTATTCCATCTCTATGGATGCATTTACATGGTTCAGTCAACTACAACTAGGATTCCTAACCTGCTGGGAGGATATTGAAAGAGCATTCCTCTATGAATTTCTTGATAATGTTGAATCAACTCGAGAAAGGCAGAAGAACGATAAGTGAGATAGGCTCATTAAAAATTGGCAGATAAAGAAGGAAGATCAGATTCCAAGACAGTTGGTTGACTACATTATGGCAGAGGGTGATGAACATTATGGATATGGAGAGCCTAGCAGAGCAGAAGAAGCTGGTACTAGTGATCCGACCTCAACATTGATCGACACCACGACCTCAGCATCGATCATCAACACCACCTCATCTTCGACCAACATCCCCTCAACATTGATCGATATAGACACTGGTTGTTGATCAACACTACTCGAAATCCCTAAAAGATTAAGTTGTCCTCAGGACATTACAGACTCGAAATTGAAGAGCACTGATGTATCAACTTGTTATCTTACCCCAATTGTAGACAAAGATATCACCATGAAAGATTTCTTAGAGCTAGAAGAATATTTGGAGCTAAAAGATGGGGAACAACTTGAATATTTGGATTCTGACAAAGAGGTAACTATGGAAGACGTTTTGGAGCTGGAAGAATGGCTTGACTCGGAGCAGAAGCTTGATGACGATCAACACACTTCAGAAAAAGATATGGAAACTTCACCAAAGGCTACCATCGATCGCCACCAACTTGATAAGATTGATCGACACCCACCTTACATCATCAATCAACAGCCACCCTAATCATTGATCATCACCCATCATATAGCATCGATTTTCACCCACCCGATTGCATTGATCGACAACCATGGCTAGACGAACTGCCAGGATACACAGTTGAGATGGAACCGATTAAGGAGAGAATGCACAAGTCTGAGACCTCGCACCAGATAGAAGTGTGCATTTGGGTTCTTACATTGGAGTATTTGATGATCCTCTACGTGTAAAAGCTTCTCAGAGAAGGTTGAGATTTAAAACCAATGTCGACCAAAGCCTATCAGTGGCATTATCGAACGACACCAAGTCGATATCATCGATCGAAGCTACCATGTCATTGTCGATCGACACCCATCGCGTATTAGAGCATAAATATTTTGAAGTGTGTTGAAATCTTTTGATGGAGGCACCACCACACGGTCAGACAAGTCTGGGGAAAAGAAGAGCAGGAATTGGAAGAAGAGGAAAATGACCAAGGGAAGTCCTCAGTTATCTTTGATTTCCCAATTCTCAGATGGTGTCAGGAAATCCAGAATGCGCAGCAGATGCTTCTCACAGCCAATTGCAAAGCCTCGAGCACTCTTTATTGTTGAGATGATAAAAAAGGAGAAGAGGTTATGGAGGCTTTCACAAAAAGAGTGATTAAGCTTCAAAGAGTAGACATTAAGATTTGTTTTGGAGCAGGTTCTCAGGGAAATCGACCATTAATACATCAACAGAGCGTCGCGGTCCCGATCAGTACATACACCCAGACCCTATGCTAAAACATACATCAACACATAAAATATTCAAATTTCATATACCAACTAATACAATTCAGATTTTACATACATTGACCGATTACCTGTTAGTCAAAGATAACAAAATATGACATGTCCGTTACATAGTAATTACGTGGCTTTTTACTTTTTATATTAAATAATTAATAATTAATAAAAACATTTTTTTCTAAAAGGAGGTGGGGAGACTCGGACCCTGGTCTAACAAATTATACATGGATCCTTTAGCCACTATGCCAAACGCAGTTTATTTATGTTCTCTCTGTTGTTTCCTATTATACCTAATTAATATTTTTTTCAAATACTTCATCTTCTTCTTCTTTCTCATCATCCAATCAAATTAAATAATTAAAAGTTCCTTCTACCACTTGTTTTATAGATAATAAAAATAAAATATTATTAATAGTTTTGAATTATATGTTTTTAAATTCAATTTTTCTAATTTTTTTTTATTTTTTTAATTTTTTTTTAATTTTTATCGATTTTTTCTGTCAAATTTCTGTTTTAAAATTTTATTGAAATTCAAAATAATTTTTGAAACTATTTTTAAAAATTATACTTTGAATTTTGAATTTGTTTTTAAACACATTAATAATCATTAAGTTAATTACGCACAATTACTTATGATTTATATACTTTGTGGAACTAATTCTAAATAATTAAAAACTCATAAAAGAAATATGAACAATATTAAAAATTCAAAATTTAATTTTTAAAAATAGTTTGAAAATTATTGTTGAATTTTAATAATAAAAAAATCGAAAAAATAGAAAAAAAATCAAATTTGAAAATATATAATTTAAAGTTATTCAAAATATTTTATTTTTATTATCTATAAAATAAAGGATAGAATGACTTTTTGATTATTTAGTTTGTTTGGATGATGAGAGGAAAAATAAAATATTTGAAAAAGTATCCATTATGTATAATAATAAACAATAGAGATTACTATAAAGTAATTGTGTTTGGCACAGTGTCTAATGGTTCTAATGCATTACGGTCAGACCCGGGTTTGATTCTCTCCTACCTCTTTTTAGAAAATTTGTGTTTTGTTAATTTATTAATTATTTAAAATATAAAATGCCATGTAATCAATATGTAACAGACAGTTTATATTCAGTTATCTTTGACAAACAGATAATCGGTCAATGTATGTAAAATCTGAATTGTATTAGTTGTTGTATGAAATTTGAATATTTTATGTGTTGATGTATGTTTTAGCACAGGGTCCGGGTATATGTACTGATCGGGACCATAGTACTCTGTTGATGTATTAATTGGCCGATTTCCCCAGGTTCTCATTTTCATCCTAACTGAATTAGATATCCACAAAGTCAAGCTAATGATTGAAAATAAGCGTGAGTGAGAGGCAACCCACTGTTAGGTAAGTTTTAAATTTGATTTTATTTATTTTTATATTGATTTTGTGTTTTATTTATTGCATGTTAAAAAAAATGAACAGTAACGACAACACTGTAGCAGCAGCACCGAGCGACACTGTAGCAAGAACATCGAACGACACTGTAGCAAGAACATCGAGTGGCACTGCAGCAGCACCACCAACCGACACTGTAGCAGAAAATCGAGCATTATTGTAGCTGCGATATTGTAGCATCGCGACTGTAGCAGAAATACTGTTCAGAAACAAAACCCGATAAATTTAAATTTGGTTTTACTTTCATTTATTACTGATTTTTCGTATTTCTTTTATTTTCAGACAAAAAAAACAGCTTCGAGGAAGAAGAGTTCTGCATCAGCATCAATCGACAGCTAGCCAGCGTATCAATCGACAGAGCAACACAAGTATCAATCGCCACTTAACTGTGTTGATCGATATTCACATCAATGGCATGTATACTCGCGAAACCTTGTTAAATTTAGAACTCATGGTTTATTTTTCCACCAATCTTAGACTGTACAACACTAAGTATAGTGTTGTTTAAGTTTGGGAGAGGTTTTATTGATATTGTGCTTTATTTTGAGTTTTATCATTATGTGTTCTATTGAGTTTTATTGAGTCAAGAAGGAGATGATGAACTTTTTCAATTTTACTTATTATTTAACCACTCTATATCACCATTCTTAGATTTATTGATTGCATAATGTACTAGAGATATCAAAGTGGACCACCTGCCAGTTATCCACACTTGTTGGGAATGTTTGAAGGAACCGAAGCTGACCTACAACCTAATTTAACTTAATTTGCTTGTCTTGAGGCTTGGTATACAATGGATCGGATTTCTCCTGCAAGTCTGGAAGGTAAAAATCTGTGAGTTTAAAATTGTGTGAGTCCCTGCTGTTTTCAAACGCCTTTCACAGGATTACTATATGTTTTGCTTGAGGACAAGCAAAAGGGTAAATCTTGAAGAGTTGATATACCATGATTTTATCCACTTTAAACCATAGTATATGAGCGTTTTAGGATATATTTACTTTTTGTTGTTTTTGTTTGATTCAAATACAAAAATAGGAAAATATTAAAATTTATTAAGGTATTTTCGTTATTATGATACAAAAATTAATCCTAAAATGATATTTGAACCGAAATGGAGGGAGTATAGTATAGTAATGTTTAAATCAAAATTATATTTTATATGTGGACAGAGACATTTATTACATGGTTTTCTTTTCTCTCAAAAGTTGCAGAAGGTGTTTTCATATTTTACTTTGGAGTTGGCATCTCCGACATCGGAGGCTACTTCTTCTCCCCGATTTTGTTTTTTTTTGCTTCATGGTTCTAACAATATCCATCTTCGATATGCTATGGGGATCTGGATGTTTCATCGCTGGTGAGTGTCTGGTTGTGTTCCGTAGAGGGCTAGCTTTGCCGGTTCGTTGAGCGTTCTGGTTTTCCGACGAGTTGGTGTGAGCTTGGTAGGGCAAGGGAGTCGGCTTTAGGTTGGTGTCACATACAGATCTGGTTTTCTCCTTCAGATTTTTGTGGTGTTCTCCAGGATTCGATGGTGTCTTGTCGTAGTGACGGTTGTCTGAAGCCCGTATTTTGCATCTCCGGTTACAGTAATTTGCGTGTTGATAAGCTCTTGTAACTTTGAGTTTGTGAGTCTTGATTGATGTGGACCAAGTAAGTAAGCGGTTTTAATGGTTGTGACTTAGCAATGTTTCTTTTAGGGGTAATGTGTCCATTGGTTGCTTGTCGTTTGGTTTTTCTCTCGTGAGTGTTTATGGAGAGGATCTGTTGGCAAGACTTCATTTTCTTGGTGTTTGGATGAGCTTCTTTCTTAGATCGTAGAGTGGTTATGTATCCAAGGCGCGTGGACAAAGAAACGGTTCCCTTTGTCGAGTTATGAAGTCTATGGTTCTTGATCTTATCGTTTGGCGGGTGAAGCAACAACGATAAGTGTGGTTTGGATGCGTAAACGTTAACCAGTTTTGGTTCTAGTGTCTTTTTAGTTTTATGTTTTAGGTTTTTCTTAAGTTATCCCGATATGGTTTTAAATTGTCTATGTTTAGGTTTTAGTTGCCACTTCCTATAGACTTTTGGTTCTGGGACTATTTAGTTTTGTCACTCGTTTTTGTATGAATACTAATATTTTGTGTATGAATGAATTGAATTTGGGAAAAGAAAAAAAAAGTAATTTTGAACAATAACAAATGTATTTTCAGGTGATGATTGTTTCCAGTTTTTAAGATAGTTTTTGGTTTTTGATTTTCAAAAACTATTTTATTGTCAAATCAAGATTTTAAAAAAGTGGATTCTCTAAAATTTAGGAACACTGTTTTTTCAAAAAAAATATTTTGTTGTCAATCAAGATTCTAACAAAATGATTTTTTTACAAAATAAGGAAACTAGTTTTTAGGTGTTTAGTCAAATTTTCATCAAAAAACCAAAATCCATATTTTTGAAGTTTCTAAAAAATATGTATGACTATTTCATATTTTTATTATCTTTATTAATATAAATATAATAAATTAACAGTAGATAAAGTCTATAATTCTTTACATAGTTTTGTTTAACTATTTATACATATTTTAAAATTTCTATTTTTAAGTAAAATATATTTTTTATTTTTAAAATAATAAGCTTAATATTTTAATACATTATAATGATAATAATATAAGGGCTTTTTGCAAAAGTGACTCAAAACTTGAAGTCAATTGCAAAACCAACCTCTGATTTTTTTGAAATTTTGATTTTCCCTTTTCACCCTAGAATTTCAGATAATTTACGAAAATGCCATTAATGTAATTTTTTTTTTTTTCGAAAATGTGTGTATTACCATATCAGCCTCATCTTCATCAAGTATTTACAATAT